>JANRGW010034848.1:0-15402 GCA_024733675.1 Psilopsiagon aymara
GGACTTGTTCCAACAGTTCCATGTCCTTTTTGTGTTGAGGACACCAGAACTGCACACAATACTCCAAGTGAGGTCTCGCAAGGGCAGAGTAGAGGGGCAGGATCACCTCCCTGAACCTGCTGGTCACACTCCTTTTGATGCAGCCCAGGATACGGTTGGCTTTCTGGGCTGTAAGTGCAAACTGCAGGCTCATGTTCATTTTTCCATTGTCCAACACCCCCAAGTCCTTCCCTGGAGGGCTGCTCTGGATCTCTTCTCTGCCCAATGTGTAGCTGTGCCTGGGGTTGCACCGCCCCAGGTGTAGGACCTTGCACTTGGCGTGGTTAAACTAGCCAGTTCCTCATCCACTGAGTGGTCCACCTATCAAATTGATATCTCTCCATCTTAGAGACAAAGATGTTGTGTGGAACAGTGTCAAACACTTTGCACAAGTCCAGGTAGATGACATCAACTGCTCTACCCCTGTCCATCAGTTTCATAGCTGCTTCCACATGGTCTTTGCCTTAGTCACCTAGCAGCACATATGTGCTGTGGGAATGAGCCGAAGAAGGCTTTCTTCATGTGGAAGACCCATGTTTTATGGCCTAAGAAGCTGGTGAGTGTGCTACAAAGGAGGCAGAGGGAGAACAGGGTCAGGGCATATGCCATGCCTGTGATTGCTTCCCTGTCCCAGGGCTCCTCTAGGAAACGTACTGCTCTCTTAAACCACATGCTTCACAGGTGGTTCTGTTTCTAATTTTCTGGGTTTCTAACCTGAAAGGATAGGATCAGGTTTGCAGATGTGCTGAGAGCTTACAATAGCAAGTGAAGTCAGAGGGACCTGGGCTTTGAACTCATTGCTCAAGTACAAAATCGGGCTCAAGGAGGAGGCTCAAGACTTAGAGGAAGCATTTGACCTTGTGCTTTGCTTTTTCTGCTCATACTGCAGGGACTGATGCTCCCATCCTGTCATTGTACTGGTACAGGATCTAATCATCAGGCTTTTCAAGTGCTAAGGTGTTGCTATCATGAGTCTCTAGAAAAAAAAAAAGACTTGTAGGAATCTAACAGGTTTCCTGCTTGAGCAGCAAAGAAGTCACACGACCATTTGCTGAGAAAGGAGAATGCAAATATTGACTGATATTTCATTAAACAAGCTCTGCTCTTATGAGAAATAATAACTTGTGGATGCAGGCAGGAGTATGTCTGATGCAAACTAATAAGCAATACAGGAGCAATCTAATACGGTCTTCCTTCTGTTTTTCAGACTATTGGCGAGTCAGAAATGCCCAGCGTTTTGAACCAGTTGTTGCCAATGATCAAGCCTTACGATGAGAGGACAAAAGATGATTATACCTGTGAGGACTTCCTTGTCTTGCTTGTATACATGTATTCTGTGGTTGGAGAAATCAAAAGTGAAAAAGAGCTGGATGCAGCTGAAGAGGAGGTGAAGGCAGCCCTAGTCAAGGCCATCTGTGTTGAGCCAGAGCTATCTCCTTTGTTGCAGAAAATAACAGGTAAGATTCTGCTTGTGTGGTGAGAAATTGGGTGGCTGGGAGTGCGGAAACTGGTAGAAACATATAAAAGTGGCTTGACTCATCTGTGGTGCTGAGGGTACATGAGTATACACAAGGATTTCCTGTAGATTTGTTCCATTGCCTATGTTCATATATGCCAAATGCTGACAGGCTGTCCTTGAAGAGTGCTGAGTCTGATGAAAGCTCTGCAAGTTGTTCTTTTTGTTAAAGGTTGGCTAAGTTTGCATGTTTTCATAAGGTAATCTTTTCCACAGTTTCTTTCATTGATCAGTGTGAAGTTAACCCTGAGAAGTCAAAATTAATTCTGGAAACATGTTCAGTGAACCCCAGTGACTTTGTGAATATGAGGAGCTGGCCTGTTTGGAATAAAAGAAGAAATGCATCTAAAACCAACATCGAGTTTTTGCTGAAACAACATGAACATTAGTCTTTAAAAATAGCATGCTAAGCCTTTTTTCAGATGAGCACTTACAGGGTAGGAAAGCTCTAACCTCTTGCTGCTGGTGTCACATTTTAGAAAAAAAATAACTGTTTAAAGTGTTGGTTTAAATGAATGAACTATGGTTCGAGGCTGACATATCTGAATGGCAGAAAGGATCTTGCTTCATGCTGTCAGTTCTCTCAGTATTTACTAATAGTGAGCAGGTCATTGACTAGGTCTTCTTTGAGGTAGAGAAAATGTGGACATACATCAAGTTGCTGTGAGGAGCTTACAGTCAAAAGCCTGTGCCAAGAATGGGCCCTAGTGAGGAGTCTCAAGGGAAGTGGAGTAATGCTGCTGGTGGTCCCTGTGGATGCTTCTGCTTTAAAATACAGGTGTGATCTGGCTGGTCTGTTGTGGCTGAGTGTAAAATACTTGATGGTTAAGGGACTGTCAGTGGACATGTTCAGTCATATTTGCACCGTGCTGTTATTTTAATACTTCTGGCCATGGTGCCCACAGTGTTCCAGTCTTCTTGTAGACTTTTGCTGTCCTGTTTTTTGATACATAATGCACATCTGGTCCACTCTATGATGCTTCCCTCACATCTTCAGTGGTGTTTTCTACTGGATGCTGCACAGTCATTTCCAAACCTCCATTTTCATATTTTGCCTTTTCTCCTATGATTGAGTGTTTTGAATCAGTTTTAACCGTGCTTCTTCATTGTGCCTAATGTCACTGTAGGAAGATTTGAAGTTTCTAAAACTTAAGTCAGATACCAAAGGGAAGCTTCATTCCTGTGTACACAGATGCTTCTCTTGTTGCTCTTTATGCTCTGTGGTTATGTAGTTGTAATCTCAGATGGAGATGAGAATAGACATTGTGCTTCTCTTATGTTCCATAACCTGTCAGTAATTTCGTAGTTTTTATGAAATACTTGCATGCTTGATTTCCAGTGTGCATGTTTCCTGAATAAAAGTGAGTATCTGTATGTTTACCCTCAAATTCTGGGCAGATGAACAGGTGGATGGGTATTTCCATGCAAAGATTCTTTAGTTTATGAAATAAAATTACTTCTGTCTTTCTACATAGTAGGCAGACTATTAGAAGCATGGTGGGTGTCTGAAGTACTTCATCTCCTTTGGCATAAGTACTCACTCTGTTATGTGGGGTATCTGACTATGGAAAAGAGAAGGCCTTGACACTGTACAAGCACTGTTCAGCAATAGCCAGAGCGTTCATGTGTGATCAGCATAGGTTTAGCCACAAATCCAAAACATGGCACCATACAAGCTGCTGTGAAGACACTTGACTCCATCCCAGCTGGACCCAGTACATGCAGTGCATATAGTTTTATACCAAACACATTATTACTCGATGAAGCAAATTGCATAACACAAAGACAGAGTCCTTGGATCCTTTTATGCTGTATCTGTGTGTTTAGCACAAGTACGTGATAGTATTTCCTCTCATTTGCATACTTTATCAGTTTATCAGCATTCTTTATTTTTACATCTCATTTAGAATGACAGTTCTTTTATTCACAAAAGAGGGGAAAAAATCCCAAAAACTTATTGTCATGACCAAAAATAAGGATTGTCTTGGGGAGGAAAGTATAAAATGGAATTTCTAGGAGTGACTCTTAGGTGGCTCTCAAGCCTTTATTCATCCCACAGACTGCTTTCTCAGCATTAGTGGAATTCACTGAATTTGTAATTTGGTGTATTTGCAGTACATTGAATTGGGAAGACTGAGAAAACATAAGGAGCCTTAGACATACTCTTCTTTGACTTGTATTTTGCCAGGCCTGTGTTCTGCATCCTCCTTCCTTCTGAACCTTGGGTTCCTTACATGCTGCTTGAGAGGCAAAGCAAGTCAGAACAGTAGGAGAAACTGCAAACTTTTTTTCCAAAGGCCCAGCAGGAGGGCTTCCTTTGTAGCAGGGCTGAAAGTCAAGGGAAGAGATGCCAGCACTGGTTTCCCCTTTTTGTACAGTAGCAGATATAACACTGAGACATCTTCTGCTTCCATCAGAACTACAGACCAGTTATTTGCTAGTCTGTATATACAAGTTGGCCTGTTTCTGCATGGTCAGTCAAGCCCTGCTAGTTAGCAGATCCAGATCTGCAATGCTCTGCCCTCATTTTACCGGGTGGAAGTCAGAGCAAGAGAAACCCTTTTTTACTCACAAATTGCCACAAAATTTAATTAGACTAAAATAAATTTCAGTAATTCTTGGACTCTCATCCATGAGAGAACAAAGCAAAATGTTCACACTCTTATTTTCAGCTTTCCATCAACATGAGTGACAGGAAGAATGGAAAATCAGATATGGCAGTAGAGAAAACTATGCCAGTTACTGGGTGGGTTCACTCCTCACCTCCAGGTTGCCATGTGGGACCCGAGTTCCTGAATTTTCAGTATCCATTCTGCAGTACATCTGCTTTTACTAAGCAGCTTAACCTGCAGAGCTGCAGGGTGAAGTTTCAAACCCCGCTGGCGATACATGATTGGGCAGCTTTGGTTACAGCAACAGATAGCAAAATTCACTGATGAATTAGAAAGGCATACAGAAGTAATAATATGTAGACTGCAAAGCCAAGCATTTTAAAGTTGAGAAATGCCAGTAACTCAGTTTCCCATGTAACCATCATTTGACTCCTGTGTGCATTGTAGCACAGTCTTCAATTTCATGATTATATAGTGTATTTCTGTGAGCCATGGCTGCTGTATATGGACTGAACACCACAGAGACCTGGAACAATATAGCTTCAGTTACTCTTACACATGATGAATAAGTACTAATAAAGTAAGTGAGACCTTCTATATGATATTCAGCAAGTAACTTTACCTGGTTCTCTGTTTGCAGTTCATTAAGTAGACTGGTGCTTTCAGCTTTGTCTGACTCATTTTGGAATTTAAAGAAGCAAGGCATTAAATTACATGTTCAGGTATTAGTGATGACATTTCTTTGAACAGAGAGGACTTTGTGCTCTGCTTCCTGATACACCTGGTGCCTGATGTTTTCATTTTAGTTTGGACCTAACACTTTACTAAGGCTGTTTGGTTGATTTAAATTGAAATCAAAAGCCATGTCTGAGCTGTGGCTCTGAACTGCTGCCTGAGCCTTTTGCTTTCCTCTTCTCTGCAAAACATGGAAGGTGTACATTCTTTTGTTGGTTTCATTTGTTGTTCCCACAGAGTCACTTGAGAAATAAAATGCAAAAGCCTTGTAAAACTTTAGAAAACTTGACTTTTGAGGTCAAGTCATCAGCCAAAGTAACAGCCATGTTTATATAAGGTATCTTTTATTCCTATTATACTTGATAAAAGTAAACTTAATAATGTTTGCCGGAGTTTATGCCTATAGGAGATCTCCAGTGGTACCTCACAGAACTACTGCAAACCAGTACACAGGGGGTATTTATGCTATGTTTGGGTTTTGGTGTAACCTGTTGAAACTGGATTAGCATTTGCAGTAGTGGAAAGGGACGTGAAGTCTACCCATCCAGTTGGCTATACTAGGGTTTCCCTTGTATAGCCTAGATGATTACAGCCCCCTGCAGAACACGCTAAGATGCAGTACTTGTGTAAGCTTATATTGTGAAAGAAGCGTAAACGCTCATGGTTTCCTGGCTGTTGAGTGTTAGGCTTTTCAACCTTATTGTTGCCTGAACATATGTTTTCCAAAACACTTGTACAATAGCATTCTGCATTTACGTAACACCTAGTTTTGTTGTAACACTGAAAATATCGTGGAACTGTTAATTAAAACGAAAATGCAACATGTAAATCACCTAATGAGGTTCAAGAAATATGATAAATTCTTTTTGCATGCATAATAATATGGAACTACATTAGTGGTGTGTTTGATGAAACTGTTAAATAATACATGTTGTGGTAGATTACCTTAATGCCTTGGGTAATAAAGCAGAATGTAACAGTTCCAAGATTTCTCCTGGGTGTAATTTACTGCAGACATATGTTCTTCATCACTGTTTCCAGCAGAATGTTACAAATTGGAGGGGAAACAGAATAGACCAAAACATAATGGAAAATGATGGTTTTCAACAGAATGCTGATTTTGGAGCATTTCTGGGGGGTGTCCTTTTGGCGGCTGTTAAAAAAGAAGCTGTACAATGTTGTATTTATTTTATCATCTTATCAGTTCATCTGGTTTAGTCAATGTCCACATAGAGCTGTGTACAACTGCAAACGTATGCACAAGTAATGCTCATACAGCCGCAGAGCAATTAGAAATCTATTTTTTCAGCTGCGCCGTTCTCTCTTTTTCATCTGTAAATCTCTGTGGGAGCTTTGTAGAGCAGATCTGCCTTTCATGGTGTGCTCTGGAGGCCAGGAGGCCAGCCCCAGCCACTGCCGGGCTGGGGGGCTGCCAGCCCCGCCACCCACATGCAGGACAGCTTGTTGCGCTGTAGGTATCGGTTGCACCCTCTCAAGCACAGGTGTTGCAGGAACCCTCTTGTGCCAGGAGCTGCTCTTTACCAGCTTCTAAAAACTGATTTTTTTAATAAAAAAGTGGATTTCTGGACCTTTTCCTTGTTTTTTCTAAATTCCATGTGTTGAAGTGTAGGCATTGCCGTATGGGGTTAGGCACATGGTGTCTTGGCTGTGTCTGCTTCTGATTGTCCTCAGCATATGATTTTTGGAGGAGCTGTTGCACACTAATGAAGTTACGCTCTAATGAAGGTATCATTACCTTACTGCTAGCATGGCCTAAGTATCATGAAAGCTAAAATTAATCCCCATTTTGCAATAAGGATTGTCGTTCCTGGATGGGGATGGCCAGTTTCCTCAGAGGACAGACACTCTCACTTTTATTTGTGGTCTTGGCCTCACTGCTGGTTTCATAGAATCCCAGAACAGTTTGGGTTGGAAGGGACCTTAAAGCTCATCCAGTTCCAACCCCCCTGGCATGGGCGGGGACACCTTCCACTGGACCAGGTTGCTCAAAGGCACTTCCAGCCTGGCCTTGAACACTGCAGGGATGGGGCAGCCACAGCTTCTCTGGGCAGCCTGTGCCAGTGTCTCACCACTCTAACAGTAACGAATTTCTTCCTAATGTCTAATCTAAATCTTCTCTCTACCCTTGTTTGGAGCAAGAATTTCCCAAACCTGATTATATTATGGGTAGATTGATTTGAAATGTAGCCCCTTTAGACTGGATTAAATTTACCACCCACCTTGTGTAGGAGAGGGCTTCCCCAGCTTCACAGTAGAGGTGTATCTCAGGTACTCTGACTGCCAGTAGGTTTAGTAGATAAGGACCTGCTCCCCAGCAGAGTGAAGGTTTGTAAGTGTCATTGTTTAAACCTGGCTGGCAACTGAGTCCCACACAGCCATTCACTTACCACCAGCCCCCCCCGATGGGATGGGGAGTACAATTGGAAGTGTAAAAGTGAGAAATCTTGTGGGTTGAGACGAAGACAGTTCAATAGGGAAAGGAAAAGCCGCACACACAAGCAAAGCAAAACAAGGAATTCATTCACCACTTCCCATCACAGGCAAGTCTTCAGGCATCTCCAGGGCAGCAGGGCTCCGTCACACATAATGATTACTTGGAAAGACAAACATCATCACTCCAAACATCCCCCCTTGCTCCTTCTTTCCCCGGCCTTATATGCTGAGCATGATCCCATATGGTATGGGACATCCCTGTGGTCAGTTTTGGTCAGCTGTTCCAGCTGTGTCCCCTTCCAACTCCTTGTGCACCATGCTTGCACAGCCTACTCACTGTGGGGTGGGGCGAGGAGCAGAAAAGGCCTTGACTGTGTAAGCACTGCTCAGTAGTAACTGAAACATCCCTGTGTTATCAATGCTGTTTCTATATCAAATCAAAAACAGAGCCCCATACCAGCTGCTGTAAAGAAAATTAACTCTTACCCGGACAAAACCAGTACAATAAGCTAAACTGTTTATATTGAAAGTTCATGGAGCGGGTTACAGAGGGTGAGGAATACCTCAACACATCAAAGAGCTAAATGTTTTGAATGTCCAGACAGGCTTCTCTCTGAGATACTGGTTAGCTTCTTCTAGTCTCTGATGCTAAAGGGTTGTTTCATGCCCAGTGTTAGCAAGACAGTTTTGCACTCCTTTGGGAACTGGGAAGAAGTTTTCCCATCAGGTTAGGCTTTTCTATGTGCATAATTGCAGGCTGTGTTGTTAGCTTGATCTACTCTGTCTTGTAGCTTGCAAGTTATAATTGCTGCTCTATAATGCAGGCAAATACCAGAAATGGCACTGGGTATGGTTTGTGTAGTGTTAAATCTCCTGTGATGCGGACAGGAGCTGTGCGTGCTGGTGTGGCATGCCAGTGCAAAGTTCAGGCCTGCTGCCATCATCATGGGCACGCTACAAAGAAGAAAATCTTTCTCATAGAATAGCTCCAATCAAATGATAAAGGGAAAAGTAATCTCGGATAATGGCACTGTTTCTTTCTCTTCCTGCCATGCTCCCTGTGTCTCCCTCGGTCATGAGGAGCTTTGCCCGCAGAGTCCTCCCAGGCTGGCATGCACATACGGCACAGTTGGAATCATAGAATCATGAAATAGTTAGGGTTGGAAAGGCCCTGAAGATCATCTAGTTCCAACCTCCTTGCCATGGGCAGGGACACCTCGAACTACTGGACAAGCAAATGTAATCTCTGTTGGTAGAGCTAAATAGCTTCATCCTGCCACAGTGCAGTCACTATTGCTGCAGCCAGAGGAAACCCAGGCCATTTTGTCACCAAGTCTGAAATGGGAGTTAGATGTTCAGGAGGCTTTTTTTCTGTTGCCCCAGCTGATTTTGTAGGCACTTAAAATACCCCTCTCTGACTGGCAGAGGGTGTGTGTAAGATGACCTCCTGTTGCTGTTTTCTCAATGTGTTTTGGACATGATGCAGTGGAAAGTATTCATTGTCCAGCAGTCCTAGAGAATGGTGGATCTTATATTCACACTGTCAGGAGCACTGGGAAGATATGAGCAAAGCTGCTGCCTGGCCATGCAAGAGGGGTTGTGTAGGGAGCTCCTGCAGTTTTCTTAACCCTGAGATGCTGCCACTGCTGCAGTGCTTCAGTTCTTTGCTTCATGGTGATGGATCCTGGGGGAAAAAAGATCACTTCAGGTGTCCCAGGATATTAGTCTGATCTAAACAACAGGCAGGAGGAGTCTTGGGGATTGTTTGTGACCTCTCAGCAAAAATGGGAGAAAGTGGGTATGCACCAAAGCAAGAATGTGCTCTGCCTTAGCCACTGACTCTGCCAAAGCAGAGTATGCGTCCTGATTTTTGTCAGCTCTCCTTAGAACCCTTGAGCTCTCCCAGACCTCAGCATTTCCTGCTGTGACCTTTCTAAAGGCTTTTTCCCATTTCTGTTCAAAACCTGTGGGCAGCAAGTGGGAGACAAGCGAACCGAATCAGCAGTCACTGGTTTCAGGCTTTGTGTCTCTGCCTGGGCGGATTACTGGGCTATTTCTCAGCTGGAAAACAGAGGGCAATTTCTAGTGAATTGTTCAGAAGTAAAATTGCAATAGTGTTCTGGATTAATCGATATCTACATCTGCATATCCGTATTTTTATAGGTATTAAAAATATGGGGCATACAATAAAAAGCTATGGTCCTAAAGGTGAGAAAATCAGGCTGCTTTGTACACATGCAGGAATATTTGTTTGGATTTCATGATGTCCATTGAAACGTATGTTAGAACACGGTCCTAATGGAAGAGCAGTGGTGCTGGGACTTTCGGGGTTTTTTTTTTAGCCTTCATATGTTGCCTGTTTATTTTGTCTGCAGCACCTGGTCTCCGTTGGCTTCAAACTGGATGGTAATTTTCATGGAAGTGTTTATAACATGAAGTCTTTTCTTTTTTTTCCCTTTTTAACGTGAGACATGTGCCTGCAGCTCTGCAGGCCGCTGTCTCGCTGCCAGCTTAGCAGGACAGCCAACTGCAACAGGAAACTGATATGGTACAATTTCCATTAATGATTTGCATTCTTTTCCAGCATGCAAATTTAATAGCATTTAGGAGATGCTTTTAACATCAAATATCTCTTTGCTTCAAGCATAAAATGAAAACAGAAGCTGCTGTAGAATTAGGCAACTTTTTAAAGAGTACTTTTACAGGTATGTGGCATGGTTCAATCCTTTTTTTTTCATCTTTCTATACAAGCCACTTCCTTGCAAAACCGGGTTTTGGCATATTGTAAAATTATGGGTAAATTCTTGCTGGTTTGCAAACTACACCCAGCCTGGCAAACCCCAAATGGTGAAGTATCAAATAACTGTCAAATTAAAGAAAAAAGCAAGACAGAAGAGCAACAGCAAAAAAATTCTCAGTTGTGGTCACCACCCATATTTTTCTTTTGCACACAGATGCAAATATTAGGATGTTTGCTATAGTTTGCTTGGTTACACTCGAATATCTTCATGTAAGAGTTTCTATGTATTCTATCTTAATTCTTATCAATTTGGTATGTGCTATAAGTACCACATGTGCTGGATTGATGGCACAATGTGTGTGCTGGATTGATGGCACAAGGACAGACTGCCTTGCTTCTGCAGAGGCTAGGAAGAACAACTGTCAGCCTTAGATGTTTTGAGTTGTTGTCTTCAGCTCACTGGTGGTGGTAATTCTCTTGTGCTACCCATGACATTTTATCAGCAGTGGATTCTGTCCTTTGAATTTTAGACATGTCAGGCTAGTGATCTCCATGTATTTTAATGGTGATGCAATATTTTGAGAGCCAGTATTTCAAGAAGCAGTCAAGCCCAGATGTAATGTGGAATCATATGTCTCTGAGTTATTAGAGCGTTAAACCAAAGAAATCTCTTGAACAATTGGTCATAAATGGTCTTTTATCATAGAATCACAGAATGGTGTGGGTTGGAAGGGACCTTAAAGATCATCTAGTTTCAAACCTCCTGCCATAGGCAGGGACATCCCTCCACTATACCAGGCTGCTCAAAAGTTCATGTGACTTGGCCTTGAACAATGCCAGGGATGGGGCAGTCACAGCTTGTCTAGGCAATCTGCAGTGGTCATTTTAGCATCTCAACAGCAGAGCCAGGAATATAAAAATAACGTTGAAAAGAATTTCTAGAATTTAATTTGGGGGATTTATGGCTTAAATACACATCACTTGCTCATACAGTTTATGAATCAGCATGCCCTAATTTTTCCCTCTTCTTCTCAAGCTTTGGAGAGTTGTGGATTTTGGCTCTCGAGGTCTTCTGTTCAGTTGTTCATTATAGTCAAGGTAATTTGATTTCACATACATTTTAAGGGTGAGGTTCCAATTCTGTATAAATCAGTTCGGAAACTCAACACTCCTCCTGCTTACAAAGTCCTGAGATCAAGTTTAAGGGAAGGATCAAAGTGTTGTAATGTCATCTGTGGATCAATTCTAACATAAGGGGATAACCAGGATTGATAATCTGTCAACTTTGCTAATACAACTCACTTGTCTTGAATTTTAATTCAACATGAGAGAAGATGCTCTCATAGTCCCTTTCTCCCTATTTGTACTTGTTTAGTTTTAAATTTTATAGTTGAGTAAATGTCCCCTCTGGTGGTTAAAGTTACATTTTGCCGTGACCGTCCTGTTCTCTGGCAGACACTGTGACTATGGTCTGTCAAGACAGGAAAGTTCACAGATCACAGCCTAAGGATTTCCCCCCACCCCTTTACTTTCTTGGATATCCTTTTGTCAGGCAAGGAAAGTATTGTTTGTAAAATTGGATTGAGAGAGCTCTGTTAATTGAGAGTTCTGTGTAGATAACAGTGATGTTTGTGCCTACACCATTTTAGAAAGCCTTATGCTGAGGCTAGTTTAGGACCAGATGTCTGATTCTCTTTCAATTTCCCATTTTATTCATTAAAATAAACATTATTGTGAAAATAGTTGCCTGATGAGAGGTGGCAACAGCCAGTCATACCCAATTAGACACATTTGTTTAATGAAAAACAATACAAATATGTATTTGACTTGCATGAATTTGTGTTAATGTGAGGAATGTGTGAATACAATGTGTGAATGTTCCTGGTTTACTCAGATATCCTTCAGGCTTTTGTTTTGGTGCTGTCTGTGCATATTTGTTTTACGGAAAAAGAGCAGAGGGAGAAATAAGTAGAATTAGAGCTATAAAACAGTCTCTGGGAAATGCTTGTAGCTACAAAGAATTGCTGCTGCCTGCTCGCCAGGCAGAGCTACCTAGATGACAACTTCTTTCCAGGGCTGTTACCAAATACCAAGGTGTCTGTACTCAGGAGACTCCCCGGTGGTATGCCATGATTCTGGCAGGAATTCTGCCTTCTCTTAAAATCTTGAGCAATTGGAGAACATATAGACATGGCAAAGTCACTCTTGTGCTTTCTTAAAGGAGGTTTATTAGAGTGGAAGCTGTAAAAGAGAAAAACCTAATAAAATAAAAATTTGTAAAGAGCCTTGCCTAACAGCAGATGAGAATTGGGAGCCGGAGAATCTAATTCTTAATTTCTTCACCATCTTTTCCTCTTCTGCCCCTTTCTGCCATCTTCTGCATACTCTGCTCACATGCTGGCAAATCCTCTTTGCTGGGGACGAAATGGCAGAAGAAAGAATAGGTGCAAATCAATTGCATCTGTATGTTAACACTCTTCATACTGAGGAGTTGTAATTCTGGCATTTGTTAACTTTTGAGTGCTTGCCTTAACAGACTCACTGTTGATGCTTCCAACATAATTTCTGAAGTAAGCAAACCAAACACTTAAAACCTGAAACAACATTTCGACTGTAGAGGTTGACACTTATTTTACTGGCAAGTTCAAGTAATTTGGCTGCACATCATAGCTGTCTGTTGCTCTCGCTAGTGAAGTGATCAGTGCAATAGTAGGTTTTCTTCCAAAGGGACCAAATGCTTACCTATGGGTAAACATGCTGTGTAGGCACTGCAAGTATTTGGCATCACCAGAGCACTGAATTAGAGATTTTCTGCCTTTATTCCTTTAGCTTCTTTAGTCCCTTCGTGCCACAGCTCTTTTCCTCCAACATCCGTATCATATTCTTCCCTGTCCATCTGTTTTTACATCTGTCCCCAATTCCAGCCTCCTGCCTCAGTTCTTCCCTCTGCCTCTCCATCACCCACATGGATCTGGTCTGCCCTTAGCTCCTTGCTGCACTTCTTTTTTTTGTCCACATCCTAAATCTGCCTTTGATCTCGGCAGGCTCCCACCTGTATGCTGTCTGCCACCTCTGCTGCATTCATGTATGTAAAGTATCTTCCTACACTTGGTTATTCCTAATTTCAGGTCAAACATCTATGGTGGGGAGACTTCAGTGACCAGTTGTATCCCCAGGTGAAAATGCCATATTCTTACTCTCCCACTCATTGATCTCCTCAGTTTCCAAGAATAAGCTTCTTTAGAGCAGTTCCATCCACAGCTGGTTAGGAAATTCAGTTTTAAAAGGGAAAAACATAAAAATAAAATCAAACAAAGGCATTAAGCTAATTTTTGCATAGCCTTCTAAATCCCCTCTGTTCTTACACTACTCCCTAAAACACTTGCCTGCACCAGTCAGGGGTGGAAGTGCAGCATGCTGGGTTTTTTCCACTGCCCTAGTTTAACCCAGGCTTAAAAGAGGAACCTTGTCTGTCTGTCTTCTTTTTTATGGCCAACAAAAAGAGGTTTTCAGCACATTTAGTTGAGTGCCTTGAACCAGCCTTATGAAGTGCCTGTCTTTCCATTCCCAAGGGTGAGAACGATTTTTCCCCAAGTCAGTTATGTTCGTAAGGAGCAGGCATACCTGCTTGGCTTCTGACATGTCTACAGGGAGCCACAGTGGGATGGGGGCAGTCGGTGCCCAAGCTGCTCTTGGGGCTTTCATCGGTAAAGGTTAGGTTGCAAAGGTTAGATGTTGCTTTATTTCGATTCATAATTATTCACTTGTGCCTTTCTGCACACCCCTGCAGACCCCTTCTTTCTTCAGAAATAGTCTTACATTGAAGTTCGTCTCCTTTCACTGGCACTATCCTTGTCTAAAGGTTTGGATACTTTACTTTGAGTTGATGGCCCGTAAGTTACAGTCGTGGTGGTTCTTTCTCAGTTCTTGAGTCTTAGACAGCATTTCTTAGTGCAGAAAATCCACATTTATCTGGCATATATTTCAAGAAACAAGAATCGCAGAATGGGTTGGAAGGGACCATAAAGTTCATCTATTCCCAGCACCCCTGCAATGGGCAAGGATACCTTCCTCTAGACCAGGTTGCTCAAAGCCCCATCCAGCCTGGCCTTGAACACTTCCGGGAGTGGGGCATCCATGACTTCTCTGGGCAGAGAATGTGTATAAGTGATAATACATGCTCATTTACAGCTGGTTTTGTGAGACAAGAAATTAAAATCTTTGTTATTTTTGCTTCCATTTTCCATGCCCATTTACCATCTGCTTCTCCAGCACCACAGTGTTTCTGGCATATGGGTCCACTGGGAATGCTTCGTGCCTTTTTATCTTGCAGTAAGTGGGGGTTTCTGCAAGGCACATGTCCCTTTAACTGACTCTGTCAATGTCCCTGGGTTTGAGGTGCCGTCCTGTGTGTCCTGTGTGTTGCCTCTGCAAATAACTTCTGCTGGTCTCTTTCTTGTAGTAGTAGATGGAGTGGTTTGGTTTGGTTTGCCTTGTAGCAGCTGTGATTGTTGGATTTAATATCGATTTGATTCTAGTTTATTTGCTAGTATCTCATTCCTGGTTTCGAGGAGATAAACCAGGATGAGTCATAGAGCACTTATTCCCAGAGATAGCTTCAGCAATCAAAAAGGGACCATGAATACTTCAGGCAAAACTACTAGATATTAGGCATAGATGGAATGAAGGTCACTGGTTTTTGTTGTTTTTTCCCCTCCCTAAGTAGATGAAGTTCTCTTCAAGCAGACTGCAGAAATACCAATTAGTGTGCTTCATTCTGAAATGTAATCAAATTTAAAATGTAAAAAATCCCTTTCGGCTACAGTATAATCGGGCCTCTAATTATGAAAGGCATATGTTCCTCTCCATCTTGCTTCCCTCCACCCATGTAGATAATTGTCCTTCTTGAATGATTTCTTCTTTGTGAAAATCTTTGTGACGTTCTACTCCTGGCTTGCTCAAAGCAATGCTGTTATCTGGCGCACTAGGTTTGTGTCGTTGGATTCTCGCAGGATAATATACAACATAGTTACACTGATTACTTGCTATTTCATGTGTCATCTGTGTTTTGGAATATCTCAAAGCTTGTCAGTCTTCCACTGGGGATTACATCATTTTGGGGGTCTCAACCATTCTGTAACAAAAGCATGCTTCAGTGGTAAAATATGTATGGCCGGACAGCTGGCAGTCTTTCAAGGCTCCAAAGTTGACATAGAGTTAGTCTCAGAGAAATGTGTTTTCTTCTATTCATAGTAACTACACAATTATTTTCATGGTTTTTTTTTTTTCCGTTGACCAATCCCCGC
>JANRGW010034850.1:4429-15975 GCA_024733675.1 Psilopsiagon aymara
AGAAGGCCACCAGATTGGTCAGGCAGGATTTCCCCTTAGTGAAGTCATGCTGGCTGTCACCAACCACCTTGTTGTTTTTCATGTGCCTCAGCATGCCTTCCAGGGGGAATCTGCTCCAAGAGTTTGCTGGGCACAGAGTTGAGGCTGACTGCTCTGTAGTTCTCTGGGTCATCCATTTTCCCCTTCTTGAAAATGGAGCTATATTTCCCTTTTTCCAGTCTTTGGGAACTTCAGCTGGCTGCCATGATTTTTCAAATATGATGGACAGTGGCTTAGCAACTTCATTTGCCAGCTCCTTCAGGGCCCATGCATGGGTTTCATCAGGTCCCATGGACTTGTGTGGTTCAGGTTCTTAAGATGGTCTTAAACCAGATCCTCTCCTACAGTGGGCCTACAGCCTTCATTCTCACAGTCGCTGTGTCTGCCTTCCAAGTCTTGGGTGATGTGGTCAGAGAATTTGCCAGTGAAGACTGAGGCAAAGGAGTCATTAAGAACCTCTGCCTTCTCCAAATCCAGTGTTGCCAGTTCTCCTGATAGGTTCTGGAGAGGCCCCACATTGTCCCTAGTCTGTCTTTTATTTGAAATGTGCCCATATAATCCCTTCCTGTTATCTTTCACATCCCTAGCCAAGTTTAATTCTAACTGGGCCTTAGCTTTCCTAACCTGGTCCCTAGCTTTCCCAACCTGGTCCCTAGCTTTCCCAACAACACCCCTGTATTCTTCCTAAAGAAGCAACCAAAAGTAGAGTCAGAATAATAAGCAATAACAATTTATAGGCAAATTTCCTGAAACATTTAAGTAGTAAGGCAATAATGAATTTATATTTTGCTTGGAACTGTATCAAAATAGTAAGGTCTTGCATCTGCTCCACTGTTGCTCATGTGACACTTTGGATCAAGCCACCAGCTATCATTTGGCCTGTTTTACTCAATAGCCAGAAAATGTCAGAGTCAATACAATTCTATTTTTCTTTGTCCTGTTGTGCATAGCCAGTATGGTTGCAAATGCAAAAGCAGGAAATATTTTTCAATAAACAATTCTTTTTCAAGTGATTTTTTATGAAGCATGCTTCTAAGACAACTTCTTTTCACTTAAATTAGAATCGCCTTTATGACCTGACATGCTGCTAGCGAAATGTGCCTTACTTTTATATTCCCTGACATTACATATTTTAGTTAATTTTAATGTTTCAGGAGCATGAATTTTCCCCCAAAAAAGTCTCCTTTGTTTATTACGCAAAAGAAGGGAATAGCTAGATATACTGTTCAGAAGTCTACTTCTGCAAAGTTGGACAGGTTTTGCAATGTTTGGCAGGAGAGCTTCAAGGTTAATTCAGGAGCCTGCATCAAGAATCTAAGGATCCATTGCAACCCACTGCATTGCAACTGTGTCAAGAATCTGAGGACCTGTTACCTTGTGACCCACCACTCTGAGTGAAGAAAATTGGTGGAAACAAAGTCCAACACACTATTTAAATTATACTCATAATTTCTCAAATTTCAGGAAAGTTCTGATCAAAGATTGACTTTATTTCCTAATAGATCAAGGAGCCAGATTCAAAACTTGATTGTTAACCCCGGCCCAAGCTTCTCCAAAATTTATCTGAGGGCTGAATAGTGCTGCTCCTTAGATATCTGGGAAGAGGCTCAGTGGAGTATTCAAACTACAGGAGTTATATGCTGACGTGATGTGTTTATCTTCAGCTATTTCTCCATGTTTATTTAAAAAGCACCCATCAGGATGACTCCACACACTTGGGTAATTGTTTTAAATATATACACAGCTATGGATAAAAATCCAAGGTATCTTGATTTGCTCTACTGCAGCAGTTCCTGTGCCAAAGCAGGAGGCTCCCTCAACTTGCCATCTTGATTCGCTCAACCTGTCATTTCCAATAAAACCTAAGAAAATAGATGCATCCTACCAGGATGCCCCCCGAGTCAGTGAATCTGAGTTTTTTTCATAAAAAAAGGATGGAGGCTGCTCCAGAATGGAGGACCCAGCAGGAAAAAAAATACTTGCTATCAGTGCCTCCTTCTTAAACAAAGGATCTCTTTGCTGAGGATTGTACCTGTGGCAATATTATGTGTAGGAGGAAGATCTCTCCAATAGCCACAAGCCAAGCATACTGCTTAAACCCATCTAGTTCTCTTTGACACTATATACTCTGACTTATGTTCCAATGGTTGTAAAATCTAGCCTTTTGGAGCTCTTCCACACTGGAAAATTGCATCATGATAAAACACAACCCAGAGGAATCTTGGTAACTAAGACAATGCTAAACATTCTGCTAAACATTGAACACAGACAGGACTGTTGTGTTTAACATTACATCAGCTGGTTGTGGTTAAACCCATGGGCTGACCAGCTGCCACAATGCTAAACATGATGGTGTCTGCCTGCTTTGAGTATTCAACAGTGTGTTAGCAACCCTAACTCTTAAGGGTCATTTTTCTTCATGATCTGGTTTTCTAGCATAGGCAAACATTACACTGATATATGTGACTGCTGCAAGGTACTAGATTAACCAGATTAGAGCAGTTTACATGGTACTCTGATTTATGTCGAGGACCTCACTCTCCTAGCTGAGCTGACTAGAGCAGTGCAAACACCATGTTAGCTCATGCCTTGCCTTTGTTCCTGCTCAAAGTGTCTGTGAGCCCAGCACAGCTGGTCTGTTATTACATTGGGCTGATGGTGAGAATAGCAGACACATGGCACCCTGACAAATGTTTTTTTTTCAGAGGTCTTATCTTAACATAGGAGAAGGGGGAGACAAACACTTGGACGGTATTTGTGTACCAGCAAGATGGTGAGGAAAACGACAAGCATCTGCTTTCCTTCATGTGGTTGGGCATGATGCATTGGAAATACTCTCATCTCTGTGATGTAAAAAGATAACATGAAAGTTAACTTTACTAATGGATCAATTCCAGAACTATTTCAGGGCCAAGAAATATGTGACATTTGAGTATCACTTTTTATTTATTACCAGGTATCAGACTCCTGCAGAAACAATAGATCAGTATGTGAATGGTCTAAGAATTAAGGCCAAGTTTGTGAGTTTGGGCAGCTTGACGCAAGACAAACTCCCCACAAGACTGTTGGGATGATCAGATATTTGGCTTTGAAAGGCAAAATAAAAGCTTGCAACAAGTGAAATCAGTGCTTTCCCTGAAAATGACAGAAAAAAAAAAACCAAAACCCAATAAATTAAACAAATGGCTTAAAAGTGAGAAATGGAAACTTAGGTAAAGTATTATTAAAGCAGCATACAGTCTGAGAGATGATCAGTTCTTATTGCAGCTTTTCCATAAGCAGTTCTGTTTAGTGTCATTCTCCTCATTTTAGTTGCTGATTTTCCAATCCCTGAATTCATAGCTTCAGTTGCACTACTTAAAATTAAGCAATTGTTTGAATGTAATATTTTGATGTTTCTTTACATCTGCCAGATTTTACTGAAATTAATCAGTGGCTTCTGTTATGAGGCAGAAATTATGAAAATAAAGAAAAAAATACTAAATTTAACTGTTTTCCCCAAGAAACTGTATTAAAATTAATTTGCTAATTAGTTTTAGTTAATACAAATTTTTCTTTTTTAGATATTTTGATTACTTTTATGGTTTTCTATCATTTTTATAAGAAGGGAAAATTAACCAGCAAAGGAGCTACTAGTGGTACTTTGGGTCCAAATAAGACACAGAAGTTTAGAAGATACAAAGGATGAGTCTGAAGCTGTGAACAAAAATCAGAGAGAATCTTTTGAATTCCAATCCTATCCAAGCTTCTGGAATCTTACCCAAGCTTTTCATGCAAGCACAAGAGCTGCTCAAGGAAGAAAAGGAGTATGAACAGTATATGGAAGAGGAGGGTGAGCGCTGCTAAGTGGGCTGAAGAGGGATGAGAAGGGAGTACAGAGGACTGTAACAAAACTAAACCCTGTGAGGCATCCCTCTCCTAACTCCATTTTAATTTCTTCCAAAACCCTAAATAGCTGGACACAGATACTTCTAAGTGGAATACCATCCATGCTAGGGCTTTGGTTTTGTGCACGACCATCGTAGTTTAAACAATGCCTTATATCAAGTGAACTTTCCTCCAACTTCATGGTGTTTCCAGTATTGCTGGTATATAGTTGGGCTGGAGAGCTCTTCTTCCTGGTTCTTTCTCAAACATTTCCCCCTCAGTACAGACCCTGAGGAGGGCAGGATTCTTCCCGACATTGGGCTGGCAGCTAGACTTTTACCTGCCACCTAACCTCAAAGCACTGCTTTGAAGGCAACTAATGTCACACACAGTCTGGGTTCAAACATAAACAGGAGAAGTTCAGGTTAGATATAAGGAAGAAGTTCTTTACTGTGAGGGTGGTGAGGCACTGGAATGTGTTGGCCAAGGAAGTTGTGAATGCTCCATCCCTGGCAGTGTTCAAGGCCAGGCTGGATGGAGCCTTGGGTGACATGGTTTGGTGTGAGATTTCCTTGCCCATGGCAGGGCGGTTGGAACTAGATGATCTTAAGGTCCTTTCCTACCCTAACTATTCTATGATTCTATGATTCTCTAGATGGAAATGAAATCCAAACCTCTCACAAGCCTGACTAATGAGTGAAAACACAAACACAGTTTCAGATGACTCTGGTATGAAGCTTAAGATAGGGCTATTGGTTATGTGGAAGATGAAGAAGGTTCAGACTGTAGAAACCCCACAAAGAGGAAAGGCTACAGGAATGAAGAGGGCACAGGAACGGAAATGGGTCTGGTTTTGTCAGCTAGGCTGAGGGAGTGGCAAGATGTCAGTGAAGCAATATCAAAGATGTGAACTGGAACTAAGAGGAATTGGTTTGGGGAAGAGAAGATTTAGGAGTGATCAGTAGAAAGATGATATAAGGGAGTTTTGGAGACAAAAAGGTGTCCCAGAAGGAAACAGCAGGAGAGAGAAGGGAAAATAGGGGTTGACAGGCTACTGGACATGCCAGCAGGGATAGGAAGTGGGTGGAAGAAGAAAGATCGCAGAAACTGCTGAAAAGTTGGAACAGCTTGAAGAGGAAGAAAGAAAAGAAAAATTTGTAAGCAGAAGCATATGGATCCATGGATCATCTTCAACAGAATTTGTCTCCAGCTGAGAGTTTCCAGTGAAATGGAGTGAGCTGCAGAAGTAATAGGTACTATGTTTAGTCAGGTTGCATGCCACAGAAAAGGATCTGAACATTCTGACTTTGAGCTGCTTCAGAGACTAGTGACTATGTGGAGCACCAGTAAACTCTGAAGGTAGGATATAATATTTCATTTTCACAGCTTTCACTATGCCAAAGAAGCAATGCAGGTACTATTGAGGTTGCAGAAATGCTCTCCTTTATGTCCTTAGAAACTTACAAACCTATTGCCCAGGCCCAGGGATGCTCCCGACTGAAAAAGAAGGAAGACTGCTGATGAATGTTTGTTGTAAATGACAATTTGATTCACCCAGGTAAGGTTTTAACTTCTAAACTTCATAGCCAATAAAAATCCTCATTTGACCTAAATTCCACTGCCATTTCTAAATCATGGGCTTCCTAGCTCTTGCTGGACCTCAAAAATTATTTGGTCATAAAGTTCACAAGGGACTTAACTGGAGTTCAAGTAAGTTTAATTTGGGCCAAAATGATCGTAATATGATGGTGGCTGAATTTCCCCTTAACACCAGCCATCAGTAGATCTAGTTCTGTACTCCTGATCTGACAGTACTCTGAAGAAAAAGGAGGCAGGTGTTTCCAAAGAAGAAGTGGCAACAACAACCAATCTGGCTTTCCTGACCTCCGAGTATGGGTTAGGGTGAGATAGTTAATTATTATCTGTATTGCTGTGGTCCTTAGGATCCTTTATATAACTCACAGTGGCATTCTGATTTTGGAATGGAAAAACCTGTTGTGCATAAAGAGTGACCTGGGCTCTGCAAGCAGTGTACCCTAAGCAGTCAGAATTTTCTACTTGCAAAGGCACATGGCTGAGAAAACCTTTCTCGTTTAGCCCAAAAGTTATCATATCTAATGGGACAGCAGAAAAAGCAAGCAAAACTGTTGAAGGATTTGCTTGCTGAGCCAAAAAAGCTTGTAAGTAGTTAACGAGTGTTTAGCCTTTCTGAACTTTCATAACACTGCCATTGATAACCAAGTGGGATCTGCATATCACAGGCTTATGGAAAAAAAAAAAGCTGGGCTTGTCCTTTCTCAATTTTAAGAAGCCTCTTAAGCCCCAAGTGGTGAAAGATGTCAAAGTTAAGATGCCAGTAAAAAGAGACAGCTGAAGGCAAAGCTATTGCCCATTTTCTTTGACAGAAATGCAGTAAAACTGCTAATGGGGTGGTCTGGTATCATGTGCTGTAGGAGTTATATCATGTTCTCCTGACATGTGAATCTGGGACACAAGACCTCAGAAAACAGAGACAGTCACTGCCATGGGGGAAAGCTTTTCTGTTTAAGTATTTGGGTGACAATGTAAGTACATTGTGAGTAAATGGTTACAAGAAGGTTAAACCAAGGGCATTCACACTTTTATTTGTAACTCTAAAATCAAGACATTTTTTTTTCTTAAATATGCAGTCGCATTTTTAATTTGACGCCTGGTATTCAAAGACCCACAGGGCTTCGCCCTTCTTTGCTGGATGAAAACTGGGATTAGAGTAGGTTTTAAAAGAACTTTCATTTGGTGACAGTACTGTGTAAGACTAAAGCAAGCTATCACTCAAGACCAATTTTTATAAGTCTTTTTCCACACAATAGAATGGATTCAGGAAAATATGTATCTAATTAGAGGACCAATACCCAAACATTTAGGCAGTTATCTTCCAGGGATATGAAACCCAGTTGAAAATATTCAGTTGTTTACATTACTTGTGACTACTCCAAATTTATGGCTAGCAAGAATCTAATTAGATTATTCCCTCTCTTCAGGAGTGGATGAACATCCCCAGTTATCAAGATACATGTGGTCTGACTCAACAGAGTGAGATAGCCAGATTTCTGAGCTGCATACCAAAATACACAAACAGCTGAGAGCTATCAGTCCTCTCATCTGTCAGAGGGCTGTGGAAATGCAAGACCCAGGAGCAGGATCTTTGCAGAGTTACCACACCCATGTTGCCCACTGGCCTGGTGCTGAGCATGCAGCAGGCAACTGGGGTTATCAGTGGCATTGACCAGAGCTACCATCCTTATCCACATTCTCTCTCAGCTGTAGAAGCAAATTCCATGGCAGCCTCAGCCGCTGGTTGCTTGACATTACCTCAGGGAAAGAGCTGCACTGAAACACTTTGTGGTCACATAGTGCTTAAAAAAAAAGAGATGATACCACTTCATCACCTAGTGTGAGTTATTATTAGTAGGTCAAGGTGTTTTGTATGAATAGTAATGGCACACGAGCACGAGACCTTCATGTACCTAGCCTACACTGGATTACCCAGCCCAAGAGTAAAGGCAAAAGTACATAATATAGGTAGGTTTGGCTATAAGAATACAAATCTCAGAATCACACAACGGTTTGGACTGGAAGGGACCTAAAGGATCATGTGGTTCCAGGTTGCTTGAAGCCCCACGTAACCTGGCCTGGTTGGGCAGGATACAATTTCAAGTGTATGAAAGAGAGGAGAAGCTAGTGACAATTCTGAGTATAGAGCAGCAGTCCTTAAGCAGGCTTTCTCCTGACAGATGCAGACGATATGGTGCCAGCTGAGCTGAACTGCTACAAGATCCAGAGAGACTAGTGTAGCACCTTGCCAGGTACCTCCACAGCCACAGGGCTCTTCCTGCAATCTGCATCACCACCTTGCTGTAACTAGGTAGAAACTGCTTGGGATGCCTTGTGATTGCTATTGGAGTCTTGCTTGCTATTAAAAGGGTCAATTTTCTATTTTGCATGCAACTATTCAATGCAACCAGCAGCCCAAGAAGCTGTGTTCATGCCGCATAGATGTACAAATCAGTCCCCGCCCTTGACAAATTGCAATTTGTTGTGCTGGTGAGGGAGGTCACAAGCAGCAAAAAACTACAGTGCTACATCTAAACACTTGATTTCCAGGCATGCACACAAAACAATTTCCCACTGTTCATCTTGATAGGTGGTTTCTGTCTGAAATGCTGTGTTTATCTATGGATCTGTAATAATGCAGAGTTGTTATGGCCTTTCTAAGAGCTGCCGGGTCTGCTGAAGGAGAGTGAGAAGATTACATTTTCCTCTGAATTCAGCAGAGGTCTCCAAACAGTGCTTGTGTGAGGATAAGGAGAGTGAGGCCCAGGAAGCCTGTAATTATCGGCTAAATAAATAATTTAATTAATACAAACTCTGGGCTAGATCCCAGTCTGACTTGGCAGTTTTATTCTGTTTCAGGGAGGTATAAAACAGTGCCAAAGCCCCCAGTTCTAGCCTTTAGGGGTTCTTGTTTTGTAAGAAAGCCCAGGTGTCATGCAGAGGGGAGGACCTAGCCCTGCAGGTTAGCAAAATGCTTCAGAAACGAGTAAGAACTGACCCAACTGATTTTTTTTCCCCTTAAGTTTCTCAAAACCTTGGCTCTGTTCCTCACCCCAATCTCCCATCATTTATTTTTCATCTTTACATACCTCTAAATTTCCTGCCTTTTGGCTGGGACCAGGCGTGCAAGAGCCAAATACTGTTATAGCTGTTTTTGTGTTGGTTCCAGCCCAATTGGAAGCAGGAAATACTAAAATTCTCCTGGGTAATCCTCTTCTCTGGAGACTTCCAGTCCAATTTTGCAGATTCATGACTGTTACGTGCTTTAGGCAAAGTTCAGAGATGCAACCAAAGCCAATTACAACAGATACATAGACATGAGACACAAGGGAGCCAGTGAGTTTTTTATGCCTGTAACATCCCTTGCTATCAGGATGCTTACATGCACCAAACTACTGCAGTCCGTTTAGAGCTCAGTCCCGAATCTGAGCTCTAAACTGTTTCTGCACACCTCCAGAACTTGGTCTGCATTACTTATTGTCTGAGGGCTCAAGTTCAGTAGGAAGGAGCGAAAGAACCATTTCAGGACCTGAAAGCACAAGCAGGAGGAGTAAAGCAAGCAGACAGCATCATCCACACTTCGGTTCTCACCTTTGCTCCTGGAGCTTTTCCTCTTCTATGATGCTAGTGATGCTGTGTTGCATTATACCTTCCTGTCAGTAATGCTGTGTGACAGACTTGCACAGCACGGCACAAGTGGCTGGAGAACTCATTGGTACTGTACACAGTGACTGTGTGGAGACCTCAGGATTTGGCCAATCCATGAAGGGCTGAGTGGGCAGAAACCTGCACTAGCTATGATGGGGATGGGACGTGCAAGCACTGCTGGAGCCCCTCCTGACCTCTTCCACCGGCCTGTCCTCTGAGAGAAGACAGCAAATCTAAACTGTTTTGTTCTGGGAAGAGCACTCAAGGATGATAGTCCTGCAAATACAGTTCCTCTCCATGGTAAACTTGAGCTCAGGCCTGCTGTTGGGAAGCATGTTTAGAGCAGCTACCATGCAATGGCACTACTATGTAATGGAAATTCCTACTGGCAGTGAAAAAATAAAATAATTTTGAGAAAGGAGAAAAAAAAAAGAGAATAATATGGGGAGCTCTTGGAAGAATGGGAAGGAATGAATATTGAGCTCTCCTCATATCAATGCAATTTTTATCACTAGTGCAAAAATAATCTCACATGATACCCCTGTCCTCACTGTGCTCAGCAAACAACGCGGACATATGAAGATTTATGAACATCAGCCACTGTTAGAAAACCACGGAGATTTGCTTCATGTGGTCTGTTTCTGGAAATAAACCCTGAGCACTTGTTTATTTGCCTGCTCTGGAGCTGATCAGAAGATACTCTTTTAATAAGAATATTATTTTCTATTGCTTGCGTGACATTAGCACAACATTAGCACCTATTGAAACTACTGACCCATTTTAGGCGGCACTGTACCCAAGCACAGTAAGAGACAGCAGTAACTAGGCTTAGCAGCTGAGCAGACAAGACTAGGTATGTCCCCTTTCCAAATGGGAAATTGATTCACATAAGCGACAAAGTAATCTACCCCACAGATAGTCAATATACAAACACAAGCATGACAGCCAGCTGCAATACTGTACTATGGTAAGAGGTTTAGCAGCACTGGAAACAATAGGCATTGTATACTGTAGGCTTATAAAATAGTACTGGATGAAAAAAGTTATTTTCTTCCCTGAGAAATGACAGATTTTTGTCAAACACAATTTAGATGAAAGCTGGAATATGTGCTGATTGGAATATCTTTGTTTTGTAGCCTTCAGTTGCCTGGAGTCAAAATTAAAAAGCAGACACCTCTCATGAGAAGTTTGACCCAGAAGAGGATAGTTTTCAACAAAAATTTGCTTAGATAAAAAATGTACAGCCAGCTCTGGTGCAAAGTACCTTATGGTAGGTGCTCCCTTTCTGTTTGCTCTTGCATCCAGCTCTGCAGTTCTGCACTGCATTGGCCTTTACTCGAATACCACCTTCTGCTCCTAATATATTGCTGCCAGCTCCAGCAGCTTGAGCATAAATCTTCCTGAATATGAGTGCTGGGGTGTTGTAGGAGAGGAAGAGAAGGAGGAGATAGAGAAGGGAGAGACTAGCTGGGGTTAAGGGGGAATTAAAGTCCCAGTTCCAGAAGACAGGTGCCCAGTTTTGGTTAACAATTAAAAAAGAAACACATATTTAACTGTTGTGGTCGTGGGGAAAATCTAGAAAATGTGAAGTTCCCAGGCTTAAAAAACCACTCAGCCATGGACGAAGATTCCTGATTTTCTGCTTTGATTGTAATCTGGGGTTGAGGATACTGAATGGGTCAGGTGTACCACAGCTTGCTGTGGACATCCAGGGCAGGGGCTTCTGTCCTGGTGCCTGCTCAGGGGTGGCCACAGCTCCTGCATGGCCTCCTCACACCTCCAAAACCTGGACCCCACACACCAGCCCTGGGGAGGAGTAGGAAGAAGAAAGAGCAGCTCGTTCATCCCACTGCTGAAGCTGACTTGAGGCTTTCCAGTGAATTCTTTTCTGCCCAACGGGGAGCAGAGGGGGAAAGCCCATACAAAGAAGTAAGAAGGGCCTTGCAAGGACCATGTATGAGCTTTTGTCTGGAATGGCTCTGTTACAGTAATGCTGGTTGCAAGCAATGCACCCAGCAATTGCATCACCTCCTCTTTTTGGACTATTAGGGATACTTACATCCATATGGTACAGGGCTACTTTTATCCAAAACCTGCCTGCTCATTTTGAAATCTTAAATGCATCTGCCTTTTCCAGCATCAGCTGTCCTTGCAAATTTTCTTCCTGCCTGTATCTCCCTTCTGTTTGAAAAGCAGAGACTTCCCCATGAAACTTCCTCTACAGTAATAGCAAAGAAAGGCTGGTTTTCCTTATCTCAGGTTAGATATTTCCCTACTCTGAACCTTGAACCTGAACCGCATTGGTCTCTTATTTGGCAGCTCTGCTTTTGGTGCCGGACCAACTCCCATGAATCTAAACAGTATGTTAAATAATTTCTATGACTTTCAGCATGTCAGTT
>JANRGW010034850.1:15985-29584 GCA_024733675.1 Psilopsiagon aymara
GTTGCATGGTAACATGTGCACTAGGGGAGTGTTTGGTGCAGTTTTCAGAGTCCTGGGCTGACTGTGAGGTGCTGGGGGAAGACAGAGGTGGATTTCAGCTGCTGAAGCCATAACTCTGGGGACAGCTGGCAGGAGCAGAAGCAGAACAGAAGGAAGAGGGCAGAAGGGGGTTGTGAAGCTAAGTGGAACTGAATAAGCAGAGATTATTTATTGCAGGAAAATAAGAGCTTGTTCAGAAGGTCCAGCTAAGGCACCTTCCAACAGAGATGTGTGAAAAGGCTGAGAAATGCTGCAGTGGAAACATGCGCCTCCGAAGATCAAACCCACTGTTTGGCTGTTACCAACTTCTGGGAGTGCAGGGGAATATACCTTTCCCTAAATTTCATTATAGAGCTAGGAGAAGTAGCGTGGAGTTGTGCCTGGTATCTATATATATCCTAGTCTGAAACAATGATTCTAAAATCATGCTCCAATATGCTTAAAATGGTGGAAGGTTGTCATGGTTTAAGCTTTTTCGTACTAGAGGTATGACTGCTAGTCCTAGGTACGCGACACTAGATTCCATCTACAGTGCCCCCCAAAAATTTTTCTTCTGTCAAAATATGGTATAATTTAATTCTCAGGAGCTTTGTGCTATTATCACACATACCAAGATGTGTAGGCCAAATGCTCTTTGTCAAAATAATTTTACGAATTCTAGCATGTCAGAAGGATATTTAAATCAAAGCTAATACCAGATGTTCTGTGACATAAACACCATAAACAAATAAGTTCATATAATTTTCTCTTCTTTGCCCCTTATTTTGTGCGACAAGTATACCATGGTTAATGAAAAGGTTATGCCAAGTATTTATAAAAAAATTCTCAGCTTCAAATACTATAAAAAAATGGAAACGTCAAAACAGTTTTTAGAAGGACATGTCTCCAGGGGGCAGACTGGGTGGCATGAATGGCATGAAATGCCTCATTTTATAGGATATCTATCTTTCACATACAGTTACTTGGAGGACAAGACACATTGTTTGTAAATTAATTCCATAGCAGAAAATGGGTTGAAAGAGTGAAAACCACAAAAATGTGGTGAAAAATGTTTGCAGATCTGCCCGTATCTTTTGAAGTAAAATCAGTTGAATAGTTACAGTAGCATGAAAACTTGTTTGGGTGGAAAAGACCAGCATATCTATATGAATGGAAATTCTTAGCATCTCTGTCTCTGCATCATTTCTTTGTTTCTTGCTTGACTTTATTTTTCCAGTTTCCAGCACTGAGTTGTATAAAGACCCTTCTCTTCTCCTCACTGAAATATTTAGGTGAGTGAAGAATGTGCCACTGGGACATGATGCTCTCTAATGTGAGAGATTAGCACGTACCTACTCACAATGAACTCTGTACATACTCCCTGCATGAGTGTTTCTAAGCATTGAAAATTAGCTACAGTAATTCTTAGAAAGGAGAAAAACTATTTTTATCATTTTGATGTCAGACATCACTTGTCTTTTGTGAAGGAATTCATCTTGGAACAGTCATCTTAAGTCATAAGATGTTCTTGATATGAATGCACTCCTGCAATGGGTTTAAGTACAACCTCCCTGTCTGAGTTGCAAAACTTTTATGTTCTGTATTGCCATTTAAGTAGGCAGGTACTTGATGTTTGAAAGGACTATATATGGAACTGGAACATGGGCAAGCAGTCAATACAGACAAACATAAAATTGAATTTGCCCCATTGAAATGGCCGCTAAGCCAAGACTATTTGTGTATCACTTATTTGGTGGCGGGAGAACTTGAAGCATTTCTATTAAGTGTTTATCAAAGCATGATACAGACCATCTGCATAATGTTATTACCTATTCTCTGTTTGTGACCAAAAAGATATACCTAAACCAAAATGTCTCTTTTTTGTCTTCTAATAATTTTAGGATGACTAACATTTAGCTGCTTTTTGGTGTATTTTTTCTAGCTGCCTGTATGTTTCTTAAGTTCATATTCATCGGAGGGTGATATAAACAGTCTGTATCTTAGAGACACATCTAAGTACCCACATAGAAGCTTTATTTTTGTCCTTACTATTTTGTTTCGCAAGTTACCATATTAGTACCACCTTAGGTTCACGAGAGAGTGTACACATGTATATACATGTATCAAAAACCCTGCACAAACTGTGCTGATTACAACTAAATTGTAAATAGCTCTTCCAGCAGGGGATCCCCCAACTCTGCATTACTCTGTTCTGCAAAAGTAGCAGATGAGTCAGGTTTCCCAGTAAACAGGACCAGAAGGCAATGGCAGCAAGGAAAAGCAACAGGCACAAGAAGACTTGTTGTGACAAGACTGTCATTACCTTTTTTGTCTGTCAAGAATGTAGTAATGAAGGTTACCTTAGTTATTGAATATTACTTAAGGGGCCAGAGGTAAATCAGAGAGGCTACAACTGCTTTCCACACAAACAAGGGGCTTTGACCATTTTCTGAGTTGTTAATGTACTAAAATGCTCTAGCAGGAAGTTTAAGTTTCACATGTTGCATCACCAGAAGAAAAGCTTCCACTGGCTGATAAATTATCTGGGGGTCCTCCTTCTGGGAGCTCATGATCTTTTGTGGTTTGTGCAATGCATAGCACGCCTGGGACACCAGGGCCTCACCCTTCTGTACAGGTAAAAAGCTACCAGTTTGGGATGTCTGAGAAACTGGGCTTTTGATTGGCCACCTAGGTCTCTCTAGAGGAATAAAATCAGGCAACAGAACTGGTTTTGCTTCACCCGGTATTTTCCCCCAGGTTTCCTAGCTGAAGTAAATCCCTGAATGTGGTTTGGAGTAAGTAGAATATCTCATGTAAGAAGAGATGACATTTCCCCATTTGATGAGCAAATCAAAGGAGAAAAAGGACTAGATGTGAAAAATAAAATGGGAAACAGGAGAAATGTATCTTTTTTATCCAATGATACAATGGCCATGGCATGTACTCCAGTCCTGTTGTCCTACCACTGTTGTTCCTGTTGTTCCTCACCACTAGATGACACAAGTGTGATATGCCACATCTCCTTCTGGCCTCAGTTTCCCACACACAGTGCCATGGAGACTAAAATACATCTATGCCCCTTGCTACACTGTACACCATTCTGTGAAGCTTTTGAGAATTTATGTATGTCAGAACAGCAGCACAAAGAAAGGTTGAGACTGACCTATAACCCCAGGAAGATGCATGGAGTCTGTCCAAGGCCTACTTGAGGCATATAGGAGCAAGAGGCTCAATGAATAGAATTTGGATACGAAATTTCTCCTGAATAAAATTGTGCAGTATTATACCAAATATTTCAAGTACCAAGCAAGAATTGGAAGATAATCTTGGATTTGATTCATATTTTAAACCCATGACAATCCAAGAATTGAGGCAAAAGATATTATTATGCTGGCAGAAAAGGTGAACATGGGAACTCTAAGTATGGTGGCTGGAAACTATTTTTTAAGTGCTGGTGGGAGGCGTTTTTGGAGAAAACAGCAAGTCAGGGTGAAGGTGCTTATTGAGTGACACCTGAGACAACAGCTGTGTATGACAGTTGTGATAATTTTAGATGGTAAGAGAAGAAACCAGAGAGAAAGGAATGCAGGGAGAAGGGGGCTTACAGAAACCCTCTGCTGTTCCAAGTGAGAGTTTGGATGTCGGAGGGGATACCTATTCCTCATTATTCCTGAATTATGTCTCCAGTGTATGTGTGCATTAGATCTGCCAGTCTATCCCTTGTTGGTTAAGCCCTGATCTATGGTTAATAATAGTTACGTGGTGTTTTGCAAAGTGGGAGTGAAGAGTTCATACTAAAATTAAAATGAAAAATAATGTGAATTCCTACTTCCCTTACAGAAGGAGTGCACAGAATTGTACTCATTATAAAAACTAAATGGAGGGCTGCAGCCCTCAAAAGGCAAGATATGATCTGTGCAGAGAAACTGCATGTGTTTTGATGAAGCCGGGTTTTAAACCAGTTTCATTAAAATGGGGTGCTTCTGTCCATTCTGGTCAAGCAGTTTGCCTGGTGTAACTCCGGCCATGAAAGAATCAGCTGCAGTGAAGCCAGCCTCAAACCACTTGCAAACCAAAGTAAAAGCCGCTCCAAGTTAAGGAATTTGTTTTAAAAACGCACCTTTGGTTAAGTGGCACACACCAGCGTGGATAACGCACAGCTGCCGGATGCCTGTGTGCTGTGCTTCCCTGCCTGCCACTGGTGGCATGGCATGGCTCTGCCCTGGGTTGAAGGCTGGGAGCTGTGCTGCTCCCATGGACTTCAGTGCGAGTGAATGCAGTAGGCAGAGCTCAGGGGGTCTGAACTCAGCACTTCGGAGGCAAGCTGGACAAGGAGTCCATTTTCAACAAATTGGCTTTGAATCCTGCTTACTTTTTGATCCTCGCTTTCTTTTAATAGCCGGCAACTGCTCAGGATCTGAGATTTCTGCAGAAAGCGGTGCTGTGGAGGAGGTTTCTTCATTTATCAGCCTGTTTTTACAATCTTTTGCTTCACGTCTAAGGAAGACAGATTGATGGAATAACTACTGTACGGTGGTGCCACAGTTGTAGAAGCGCACGTTTCATTACATTTTGGTGTGGTTTTGTTTTCACACACTGGCTGTTTTCTTGTTGAAGTAACTCTTATTTTCCTAATACCTCCAGCCACAAAGTAGTTTCATCTCAGCAGATGTCTTAAGCATAGTTCAGCTGCATCAGCAGATATTCTGGCCATGGTATTGCTCCCCTGTGACTCTCAACAGGGATTTTATTTTATTTTATTTTATTTTATTTTATTTTTTTATGTAAGTGCTGGCAACAAGTTTTATTTATAACAAGGAACATATTTCAGGAGCATTTTCTATATCCATATCTATTTCTTCAATCTTTATCTCAGTAAATTGAACGTTGTATTCACATTTAGATTTTTCTTTTTCTCCCCCTCCCCATGTTTTCTGCTCTTCAAACAGCAGCACGGTTAAGAAACGCATGGTGAAAGTGCTGTTTGACCAGTATTGTAGTCTAGAGCAGACTCAGCAGCACTATGCAAACATTTTCTTTACTGCATTAGTTCTTTCACCTACCAGATACATCAAGCTAAAAGTTCGTAACACTGCTTTTTTCCCTCATGTGTGTTTCAATTTTTCTGACATCTGGAAAAAGTGGTTTTTGACTTGGTCCTTCCTGCATAACTTCTGTTTAAACTTGATTCACAAAAAAGATATAGTGTTTGCCTAGGGTTTGGGTGATTAACATCATTTCTCCTTTTGCCTGGCAGTGCTACAACTCTTTTGTAGAAGGAGCCCCAAAAGAACTGCTCTGGGAATTGTCACGTTTTATGATGTATGAGCTTCTTTTTCTTTTTAATTTTACCACAAGAAAAGAAGGAGCAGCCTCCCATCTGCACGGAGCTCCTCAGCCCTGCTGAAGGTCGAGGCTTGGAGCTGGTTAACCATTAAAATGAAAAGCCAAAATCCTGCGGAGCCCTCTCAGGCAAAGCTCTAATTTTCTTCAGTAGGTGCTTTGCTTGATTAAGCATCAAGGGCCAAACCCTTAACAGATCAATAAACAGGCTTTGTTGGAGGATGACCCCTGCTCCATGGACTGGGGCTGAGACAGGGTCCTTTTGCTGACAGTGGGACTGGAACACTATTAATGCAACTGCTGGGGTGCAGTAATAGCTGTCACCCTTTTGTCTCCTTTGAAAAGGAGATTTTTTTGTGAAGTCAGTGATTTTCACACTTTCAGACCCACTGGCTGAGCATCATCCCCATTTTCTCCAGATTCCACTCCTGCACAGAGGCAAGGCAAAGGCCAGCCACTTCTGCTCTCCCAGAAGACTGACTAGTCTGCACTATAAATTCAGATCCAGAAAAGCCATTGATATCTCTGTCAGGTAACTTGGGTAGGGACTTGCACTGGAAGTTTCCACTCACATAAAATGATCAGGGTGGAAGACTGCCACCTCCTGCATCTCAAGCATAGGCAAAGGGGAAGATGATTTTGCTAAATGGAGTTTGTCTGTAGGGTAAGCTGTTTTGGAAGTGAGGTCCAGTGGGATCCTTCTTACTGACTGCTGCTGAATGGTGGCTCCATATTTCCAGCCCCTTTGGTTACAGGAAAGTGATTGCCCATAGTGTTAGCAGAGTCCTTAGCATGGGTTTGGCTTTGGTCAACTGTCACACTCTGCTCCTGGATGGTGGGTTTGGAGTTAGCATAGGGAAGGAGAAACTCCAAATGAGCAGTTTGGTGATGGCCATCCCATTTTGGAGAGTAAGTGAAGTTAGTAATACAGATGTGGGCTGTTTGCAGGTTTGCAGCCTGCTGCCATCAGAGCCAGAGACTGGTCCTTGTATTTAATTTACTACTGAATTTACTAGTACTCATTTCAGTGTCCCTTACTATTTCTGTTATGGACATAGGAAAACATGAAACAAGCTATGAATGTCCCAGAAATCAATTTTAAAGTCTTTCTTACTACCCATGGCTTGAAGGAATACTCATTTACTGTGTTCACCTGAGGAAGGGACTGTTTTAAAATACTGGTCAAAAGAATAATGCTTTTCTCTTCTCCCTCCCAGCACTAGTTCCTGTCGTGATTAATATAGCCATTTAGAAAACATTTTCCATTTCCCTTTCCCAGATGCCCTACCTTGCCCTGACCTCAAATTAACTAAATGAAATAGTGATCTTCCTGAACGTGCCTTCTCTTTCCATGCTCTAGTCCCAGGCTCTGCTTTGTCCCACTGAAAACAATGTTATAAGGATTAAATGTCCATCTGCAGCTCCGTTTTCACACTGTCCCATGACAGCCCTGCTTTACAACCCCTGTCATTCCTGACTTGTATTTTCACAGGAGCAACACTGTGGATGATACAACCGAAAAGAAGAAAGAACTTCTTTCTCCCTGTTGTCTGCAATCACAAAATGTGGTCTGACCATTCAGCAGCAAAAATCTTCAGAGCAGGGCTGTTGAGCCCTGTTTTCATTCCTGGTAGCGTTACGTGTGCACTGGAGGAATAATCAAACTCCTTTCCTTCATGCACATTTCTAAAATACCTGGGACAAATGTGTTTAGAAATAGTAGTGAAATGTTCATTAGTTTATCAATCCTTTACAACCTCCTTACAGTCACAATGAAGGCTTTTTGAGTGAAAGGTGTGGTTATATGATATCTTAACTGGTGATTTGGGTCATAGAGGTGTTACAGAAAGGATAGGGATTGCAGCTACTGTATTTGCTTGGTGACCTATTCCTATCCTGACTCCAGCAGTGTGCTCAGTCTCAGGGCTGCTTGGCACAGGCTGTGCTTGGGCTGTCGGTGCATGCCTCTTACCCTTGCACTATAGTGACTCTTTTAGGAAAGATGGTAGGTGGCTTCAAGCCTTTGCAGTCTGATGCAGTAACTGCAAAAACAGATGGCTATCAAGAAAACTGGGAACTGCCTGTGAGGCAGGTAGAGTTGCCCTTGTCTGGTACTGTAAACCCTGGCCAGATATAGTGCCTTTCAGGGAGCAGCAGCCCTGGGATTTCTGTAGCCTGGCAGGTTAGGTGTTGTTCCAGATGGGTGGTAAAGGCTCCTGACTCTCCTAGTCTCAGACCTACTCTTCAGGTCAGCTCAGTCCAGCAGTGCCAGTGGAACCATTTGGCATGTCAAGATCATGGTGTTTACTTCACCAGATTGAAGCTGTGAGACTCTTAGCAATGGTGACAACTGAGCTGGAGATGGCAGCAGACCCTTATCATGAAAAAGGACACCTATGGTTTCAAACTGTCTTTTTAAATTTTCTCTTTCCAGAGCATCCATAGAATCATAGAACAGTTAGGGTTGGAAAGGACCTTAAGATCATCTACTTCCAACCCTCCTGCCATGGGCAGGGATAACTCATACTAAACTATGTCACTCAATGATTTGTCCAGCCTGGCCTTGAACACCGCCATCAATGGAGCACGCACATCTTCCCTGGGCAACCCATTCCAGTGCCTCACTACCTTAACAGTAAAGAATTTCTTCCTTATATCCAATCTAAACTTCCCCTGTTTAAGTTTGAACCCGTTACCCCTTTTCCTATCACAGCAGTTCCAAATAAATAGTCCATCCCCAGCATCCCTATAGTCCCCCTTCAGATACTGGAAGAGGAATATTTTCTGAATGGAGGAACTGTTGTTCCAGGTCTCCTTCCTTCCCTCTTGGGTATAAGTGCCTGACACCCAAAGCATGCTCATGTCAACCTGCACACTTGAAATCTTCCTCTAACCGCATGAAACCCTCCCTGGAGTCTCAAGAGTCTCCATCTCTATCTCTGCCTTCATCACTCTTTGCTTCGTAATATCTGAAACCTGTTGAAATTCAGGAGAGATCAGCACCTCCATTTTGTTACAGGTGTCCATCAGAGAAGCAATTAACTTTCCTTGCTCTGAAAACAGGGTGACAAATTTGCGTTGTTCACATTTCACCAGGTAGTGGTAGAATTGCCACCTACCTGCTCAAACATATAGGTTATGCCTAAATTAAGATGGCTATATCCTTTTACATATTGAAAGTACCAATCCTACTCCCCTGTTTCTAAACTTGATCAGCAGCTTCCCATTAAATAGATGTATTTCACTCTCATTTCATTCTTTTCTTCCTTTATCCTATTTCCCTTCCACTCTGGGACAAGTTCACCTCCAACAGGCTCAAGTTTAAGTCCTCTGAATTAAGAAGATTAACATTCCTTTTTAGTTTCCTTTGCTAGACTCTTCCATCTTTCACTTAGAAATTTATCAGTAATGTTCTCCATAAAATGGTGTAAATGCAGGATAATTACAGAAACAGGAGTTTCTCTAATTTTTTAAACAATTTGGTGTCAAATGCATATGTAGTGAGAGAGGGAAAATGTAATGCCCGTGGCATGTTACACCACAGTAACAAAGGATTTCAGTAGGTTCTGTAATACTTTGTTTCCATTGTTTCCCCCAGAAACCTTGCAAAGATGTGGCATTCATTTAAGAAATATATTTAGCAACAAAATCCAGACCAATTAAGGCTCAGCAGTGCCTGTCTAGGATCACAAGTGAAAGTTGCTTTCTTGTTCTTTTAACTGAGAAGGATTTACAGCACAATAGCGGTTCACAGGGTAAGAAAAGAAAGAAAAATTTGCAAACAACAATTATTGGCATGATAATAATGATAAAAAAATAATCCCTGAATAACAATATTGAACTTTTTCCAGTTGACCAAACAAGGTTCTGAAAGTCATGTGGCTGAAGTTATTTCATTTGAAGACTTTTTAGCCAAAAATATGTACGTTGCTCTCAGCGCAGTCCAGTAGCTGAACTTCTTAGGAGACTGGTTATTCTAAAGAGTCTTCATACCCTGATGTCAGCATTTTGGTTGTTTCCATCAAGCTAAAGGTTCAGTGATGGTGAAGGGAAAGTGTAGGAGCCCTGCATTAGCTGACTGAGTGAGGTTTGTAGGTAAGTGCTCATGCCCTGTAAGAGTCTAGTGAATCATAGAATCATAGGATAGTTAGGGTTGGAAAGGACCTTAAGATCATCTAGTTCCAACCTCCCCTGACATGGCCAGGGACACCTCACACTAAACCATGCCACTCAAGGCTATGTTCAACCTGGCCTTGAATACCACCAGTGATGGAGAATTCACAACTTCCCTGGGCAACCCATTCCAGTGCCTCACCACCCTTACAGCACAGAATTTCTTCCTCATATCCAATCCAAACTTCCCCTGTTTAAGTTTGAACCCATTACCCCTTATCCTATCGCTACAATCTCTAATGAAGAGTTGCTCCCCAGCATCCCTATAGGCCCCCTTCAGATACTGGAAGGCTGCTATGAAGTCTCCACTCAGCCTTCTCTTCTCCAGGCTGAACAGCCAAAACTTTCTCATCCTATCTTCATACAGGAGGTGCTCCAGTCCCATGATCATCCTCGTGGCCCTCCTCTGGACTTGTTCCAACAGTTGCATGTCCTTTTTATGTTGAGGACACCAGAACTGTACACAATATTCCAAGTGAGGTCTCACGAGAGCAGAGTAGAGGAGCAGGATCACCTCCCTCGACCTGCTGGTTACACTCCTTTTGATGCAGCCCAGGATATGGTTGGCTTTCTGGGCTGTGAGTGCACACTGCCGGCTCATGATCATTTTTTCATCAACCAGCACCCCCAAGTCCTTCTCCTCAGGGATGCTCTGAATCTCTTTGCTCAGCCGGTAGCTGTGAATGCAACAAAACAACATCGTGACAGGTCTATAATGAGATGGTTGTCACCGTGGCAGGTTTAATAAAATCTCTGATTCTTCAAACTTGCTCTCTCAGCAGGTTTCTCATCTGGCCATGTCTTTTTTGGTCCCAGAAAGCATCTAAACTGGATGAAAAACTTGAACCACACAGCCTTTGTGCTGCACCATGTCTCCAGCTATCAGAGAAGTATTTTTTATGCATGCTCCATGCACAGTGAACATGACACAAGAGTGTGCTCACCACCAGCCTTTAAATGAGTCCTTGTCTCACTAAAAAACCCCAACAACAAAACAACCAGCAACATCAGTGCCTTTGCATACTAGGCTGTGATTTAGGCACTACAACTAAGGAGCAAGAAAGCTGAGTACACCACTGTCACCAGCCTGAGGGCATTTAAAGCCATATTTACTACTGAACTGGGGGAATAACTTGAATTATGCCCTTGAAAATAAGGTTGTGTGGGAAGGCTCTTCCAAATCTTCCTCCTGAAGTGATGTTACAGTGTTGCAAATGAAGTGGGATTCATAAGGCTGGAATGAAAACCAAGTGGAAAGATGACTCAGGCTGCTCAGGGTCAGGGCGTTCAGCTGGTGTGGTGTACCCCAGGGCTGGCCTGTGCTCCAAGCACTGTACACAAATTTGTGTTCAGATAAACTCTGGATCAATAAGGAAATAGTCATGAGAACCAGTCTGCTTGATTATATGTCATATGTTCTGTTCTGGATGAAGTTGGGCTGATTTTGTGGTGTGTATGCTGACAGGCCAGATTAGCTCTTGGAGACCATTTTGGTGGCAGAAAGGGAGGGGGAGACATAAATGGACTTCAGATTGGGATGAGAATGGAGCCTGGTCTTCTGCTTCCCAAGTAGATGCTAGGATATTATGAGTTTTAAAAAGCATTTTTGTTGTAAGATGCTGATATTATTGAAAAAGTGAGCCCAGGCTTGCTTTTCTAGGTAACTTTGGCAGCAGATCCCATGGAGCGCACTGCAAGCAGTGGGCAGCTGTAGGCATCTCCTGCATTCAGTGCAGAATCTCCAAAGTGGGGAAGGAGTTCAGATACATCACTGTGGCTTGTGGCTCCTATTGGTCATCGAAGAGTGCAAGATTAAAGGTTTTTGGGGTTTTTTTAGATGATTTTTCTGAGGGCATAACTCTGCCCTAGTTGAACAACTCTGGGTCTGGATTCTGTTCTGGTGACCAAGATCCCTGTCAACCCATCTTTGACTCAACCTGGCCTTCAATGTTTGCCTTTGAACTGCTGTGTGAATCCCACTGCTGAAGGCGATGTTCTGTGACATCTACTTTTCTTAACAAGCCAAGTGCCCAGCATTGTCACTGCTTAGTAACTAATGCATACAGTTTTGACTTTACACAATGCAATGCAATACATTTGGCTCCACAGTTTATAAAGGGCCTGCCTTTTGCCTCTCTTTATCAGTATTATCTGGCATAGAATTATGAGCTGCTAATGACCCAGAGATAATGAAATTCGTGTCTCAGAGAGCTCACAGTCTGAAACACTGATGCAAGAAGACAGGAGAACCACTCAAGAAATCCAGTGGGAAGAATAATCTGTGGCTTTGAGCATAATATATATTTTAATTACTGTTTGTTTGGCACTCTGGTAGGGAATATGGAAGAAAAAAGCTTTTAGAAGAGTTTTCAATGGACTGACGGCAGTGGTTTCATTTTCTACAGCTGAATTCCCCTTCCCCCCTTTAGTTTTTCTTCTCAGAGTGCTGGCACTTTGATAAGTGTTGATGGAAAACACTGTCTTTTGTACTCAATGTGGGTGTGAGTAGAGGGGAGAGTATATTGAAAGTGCTGCATGCAAAGTGCCAGAAATGCCTGTGGTTCCCACACTTGAAGGAGGAGAAAAACTCCTCCCAGGAGGCCCCACAGTGTCAGAGGATGCAAAAACAAAGGGAAGGTGGGCTGTAGCCCAAGCTTCTGTCTCTTCACCAGTTCTGACTAATTTGGAAAGCCACGCAATGTCATATAAGTTAGGAGCTCAGTGGCCGAGGATTGCCTTCTGAGATGTTACTCTCAGGTGATTTTACACTGAAGTTTTGCACAGCATGCTTAGGCCAGTCTCCTGTTGGAGGCTGTAGGCCACTTATTCTTCTTAACTGAAAGAAGATAATGATTCTTGTTTGAATTATTCAAGACTTACACTGCTATGAACTGGACAAGAATCTGGTGCAAGTATCCTGCAAATACGCCGAGAAAGGAGGTAGTTGCCTGTGAACACATTCATTATGCGTATTACCCCAGAGAGGCAAGCCACTGTTTCTGCTTGCCACTTCAAAGAAGTAGATTGGGTCTGTTAAAAGAGAAGCAAAATCCTCAAGATGCCTCGAGGAGGATAATTGAGATTTCATTGATTTGTACAGACAGCAAAGGAGACAGAAATCTCACGCTTGATTTTAAGTTTATATGGCACTCTTTCCTCAAGCACACTTTGTGAGTCTGAAATCTTCAGCTAAAACACTGCAAACCAGCAATGAGGCTCCACGATCTTCACAGTATGCCTTTGTTTTTGTTTTTATAAGTCAAGAATATGCAGCTGATGAAAGACTGTCACAGATTCCCTGCAGAGCACTCCCGATCTGAATCCCTCTCTCATGTCACCAGAATGAATCTGTCTGCAGACAGCAGTTTTTAGCAGAGATGCTTTATTACCAGGACTGTAGCACCCACTAGAATGAGGAAACTCATTACTTTTAGAAAATTATTCTGATGTTTGAAGTTCTTTTACAGCCCAAACTCGAGAAATTGCAAAGCTCCACATTTCATTTTTAATGAGAATGAATGCACATGATGTCTGTAATTACCAGAGGTGAAAATGTATTAATTACCAGAGGACAACTCTCCATCTTCAAGAAATGATACAAGTGGACCAATCTGAACTCTCAATGGTAATAAAGCATCCTGGCATAGTGACTAGCAGCCTTAGTGCCTGCTGGGATAAAAAGAGTCATAGAATCATAGAATAGTTAGGGTTAGAAAGGACCTTAAGATCATCTAGTTCCAACCTCCCCTGACATGGCCAGGGACACCTCACACTAAACCATGCCACCCAAGGCTACATTTAACCTGACCTTGAATACCACCAGCGATAGAGCATTTGCAGCTTCCCTGGGCAACCCATTCCAGTGCCTCATCACCCTTACAGTAAAGAACTTCTTCCTCATATCTAAGCTAAACTTCCCCCATTTAAGTTTGAACCCATTGCCTCTTGTCCTATCACTACAGTTGCTAATGAAGAGTCCCTCCCCAGCATCCTTGTAAGCCCCCTTCAGATACTGGAAGGCTGCTATGAGGTCTCCACGCAGCCTTCTCTTCTCCAGGCTGAACA
>JANRGW010034851.1:0-26005 GCA_024733675.1 Psilopsiagon aymara
CGGCGAGGGGCGCTCCCCTGAGGTGATTCCCGCTCCCGCGCGCGTGCCTCGGACGACCGTTAGGTGGCAGCCGGCGGCGCGCTGCCGTGCCGCGCCCCCGCCGAGGCCCCGCGGCGCCTCCCGGAGGGGTCGGCTCCATCGCTGGCAGTTCAAGGCCAGGTTGGACGGGGCTTGGAGCAAGCCGGTCTGGTGGAAGGTGGCTCTGCCTCTGGCAGGGGTTAGAACTGGGTGGTCTTTAAGATCCCTTCCGACCCAAACCACTCTGTGGTTCTATGAGAGAACGGAGGCTTGGTCTCCAGGTCTCCCTGGGTAGCTCAGAGCAGGTTTGCCTTTAATCAGTAATGCTCTGCTACAGGAGGCTTTATTTATTTTTAAGCAAACAAATACTAAGCGTATATTAATTCTCAGCTGCAAGGATCCACTAACTTTACGTGGCTAAAGTAAGCTCTCAGACGCGCCCCGCAGTTAACGGCAAAGGTGCCGTGACCTTTGGGTACACCGGGCGAGCCCTGGACAGCCCCGGTGGTGGTGCCTGCGGTGTGCCTGACCCTGACCCTGGGGTGTGTAACCTGCCAGAGCAAGCGGAACGGGCTGGCACAGAGGAGCGGGCTGCTGACATGCAGGGCAGAAAGACCCAGCCCGAGGTCTCCCAGGAAGCCTGCTGCACCACCAGCGACCAAACCCACGTCTGAAGAGATGGGGCCTTTAGCTTAAAATTACCTTTTTTTTTTTTATTTTTCCCGTGCATTTGCTGTGTTTCTCTTTGCTTTTCACTTTGAAATAATACAGTTAGGGGAAAGAAATAGAGTGAAGTAACTTTCTGGGAAAAAGTGACTTTGCTTCCCCCCTCCCCCTCAATATCTAATAACTATTACAGATGCCTGACAGCAGGATTAAAGAAATGCCCAATCACTTCAATTTAAGATCTGTAATGGAGATGAATAGCCTTCCACCTACAGTCCACATTATATCCAAGGATTCAATTCAAACAGGTGATGTGACCTTTTCCAGAATCACTGTTTACCTCAAAAAATTAAGTTTCAAAAGATGATTCTAGTAAAATCCCAACTAACAACAGACTTGAATATTAACTTTGTATCCAGCTACAAAGAAATAGGCTGTGAAAGTGAGGCCAGTGTAGTCTGTTCTCTGCACTCTTTCTAGCTTGAAAGAAGTGTTTCAAGTGTTGGGAACAGTGTGAAATACCAGGGCAAAATTATGGTATCAGTGGAATGAATGGCCTTAGACTTAGTTGAAGAACAGACACTGCATCAAAACCTTGTGAGCATCATTGGATGCTGAATAAAACCAAGAGAGTCACCAGACAGATTTATTTCACCCAAGAAGACTGTGCTTTTATAATGGCTTCCCTCATGATTAACTGAGCATTTATGAGAACCATAGCAAGACATACAAGCTGTCTAACCTGACAGATTGACTCAAACACTGATATAAAATCAGAGTCTTTCTAATGTTTCACAGTGCTAGGAAACAGCAAACAAGGCTGTCTTTGCTTAAAATGGTCTGTGTAATGTTGCTTCACATAAATTTATGTTTTAACAGCTTCAATACACAAGATGGCCAAGGGTTATTTCGGGTTATATCCTTAAAAAGTAGGAATTTCGAATTGGACAGATAGTTTAATGTCGCAAACTGTCAGAGGCACTTTCCATCAATCTCTTGAGGCATTTAAAAGCAAAGCGCCACAGCCTCCGAGGAAATCCATCCCTCTAGTGGCAAAAGTCTGCCAGGTAAAGAGTACCCTCTATACTCCCTACATAATTGTCAAAAGTGTAGAAAAACACCTAGTAAAGACTATCTTCCCCACAACTACATGTGATTCTTCATGTCATTAGATACGTATTTAATAACATGAAAGTTATGTGATAATGGTATGTATCTCTCACTAAGATTTTTCTGAAGTATTAATGTATTACCTTGCACTGTTTTCATCACTGAAGATCTTTTCTGCCACAAAAGGAGTATGTGGCTCTGTTTTAGATATATTACCATTTGGAGTATGAAGCAAAAGTACCTGTTACACTTTTAACCCTTATTTAAAACTAACCAACCAAAAACCCCCAGAACCACAGAAAAATATTTTCTACAGAGAACAATATTTGGATGATCTACATAGAGAATTGCCCAGTTCAAAGTTTGGGTTTCAGCTGGGATATTTTGGGTTTTTTTTTTTTTTGGGGGGGGAGGCAGCGGGGAGGTTGGTTTGCCTTTTTTAAGAGCCTGTTTACAAAGTCTTTAACAGACATAGACTATATATAGGAGGTGAGATTGGAGAAAATGAAAGAGCAGAGAAGCATAAATTATGCATATACAAGAAGAAAAAAGTTTAGAACTGGTGGCAATAATAAAGGAAGAATGGCATGGGTGACACCATCAGGGATGAAGGCTATTAACAGTTATCTAAAGAGAGAAATGTTTGAAATCACGCAGAAAAAATGACAGCATATTGTTGAACAATATGCAAGCTGGGAAAAAACAGTGAGAGATGAATTTGACTACAAGTAATGAGAAAGAAACTATTTGTCTGAAGTGGTAGATATAATCCCAATATTCCAAAGATCTGAAGATATTTTTCTTTCTTAGTTCATCTTCCACAATTACCTGGCAACACTCTGCACAAGAAGAAAACCCTGCAGTTTCCCATACCTTTCACTTAAAACTTTTAATACTAGAATTCACACAATGAACACTAAATAGTACCAACTTGTTTCATATATATTAGGTCACAAAGCCCATTCTACACCTGTGTTCTAGAGAAAAGGAGTAATTGTTGGCAACTGACATATGGCATTTTTGCTGATTAACAACTTTAACAGCTATATGAGCTTAACTGCCACACAGTTTCTTTCAAATTATGGGAATCAACAAAAACACGGTTTATTGATTTCCATCAGTTAACAGTGGGATGTGTATTACATAGCTCAGCCACAATCTGTTGGTATGCATTTAAGACCATGCATACAGTCCTAAAACTGTTCAATTGTCAGGTGTGGATTTCATAGAATTGTCAACAAGATTTTTATCAGGTGTTTCATAATGATACCAAGGTCCATCGCCCCTCTGTCTCATCAGCCTGCGTGCCTCCGTCTCCATCAGCCTAAAAAAGAAAACAAACCAACAGATACACTCAACATGAAGTTTATTGGGTTTGATCACATATATATCAATGTCAGCAATGAGTTTAGCATCTACAGTTAATAAACAGATGCTAAGTATGCTAAAGATGATAAGTATGCTAAAAGATGCTAAATATGGTTAATACTACTGAAACAGATAATACAAAAATATGAAGGGCTCAACTAAAACATGAGCTATTACAGCCTTCTATTTCAATTTTTTTTGCAGCAAGTCACAGAAAAGTAACAAAAAAACTTCCAGGAGTTCTGTCATAGGTTCGTAATGGGCTAGACAGTTTTGATACAGCTCTCAACTTAGAATACATAGAAGCAAGAAAATCAGAAGTAAATGTGATGGTAGGAGTTATGCTGTCTTGGTCCAAGTGACAACAGTTCGTGGAACTCAAAGACTTTCTTCCACCGCCACGGCTTACTCTGAGTAAGTATAGAACAAACTCAGTACAATGTTGTTCCTGCCTACAAAATTTTCAACAGCAACAACAGTATCAACCCTGTAAACTGTTCAATCAAGTGATGAGCATTAGCAGAGGCAAAAAGCGCTGTCCATCTGCTGACTTAGGAAGACAGAGCTATACCTTTATAAATACCAACTGTTTTGAAGAGTCACTGCTGTTTTACAAGACTGCCCTTGGATCCTTCCACTTCTGGTAATACCAAGAAGGCGGAGACTACAGATACCCTAACTTCCACTTTTGCACCAGCAAGTGCAGCAAGCACTCAGGATCAAGTGATACAGAAGTAAGCATGTTACATCAGCATTCAACTTTGTACATTAAGCAAAATGGTCAACTACAGTATGTATCAGTTTTTTAAACCCTTGAGCTATATGACATACCTCAATTGAGTTTTCTTTGCTTCAATATCAAGTACAGCCATCTCCTTTTCATAGTTCTTTTCAGGGGGGTCAAGGAGGTAACGAGCTATCCAGCGACTTATAGGGTGCTGGAAAATATAAAAGCAGAGATTATTCCTGCAATTTCCAAGTAGAAATGTCATCATAACTAAATAATTTTGCATGTTCCAGATCCTAAGAACATGTTATCAACACTACCGGTGCTGCCATTCAAACCGTAATGGCAAAGTTAAAAACACACTATTTGTAAGATCAGAACTCTCAAACACCATATTTCTTTTGACATTTCTGATGCCAAGATAACCTGCAAATGACTATTCTGTAGCAAAATTAAAGGCTAATGGAAGATGTGATTTATTTTCTTTCTGCTGAAGTAAAAACTTCCACCGTAATTACAGAAATGGACTCCAAACCTCTCACCATATTCAGTGACATTTTAAAGTTTTGCTTCCCCATAGAGGTCATTTCACTAGGAACAGAAGTCTTAAGTGAGTTGAAACAGTCATAATAAAATAGCTGAATTCAGTTACTTCCTACCAAAAAACTGCTTGCAGCAAGAAGCTACAAACTAATTTTGAGAAAATATAATAGAATGAAAAAAGTATAACTGAGAGTTTCTGAATATAAAAATCTCCAGTTCTCCATATAAAAGCCTGTGTAGTGCTGGATTTTGAAATGACAGTAGCAAACAGTACAAAAGAAAGTAATGTCACTTTAAACTCCAGTATCTTAAGATGGTGCTGTTCCAGAGCAAGAAACAAGGACAAAAACTGCATGCAATGAATAAAGAGAACAGACAACTGTTCTTACTACTTAGGAATATTATAAAAGAATTCTTGACATACAGCTTCAGGAGTTTACTTGCACATAGTTAGAGACCATTCATATCTACTTTTGTCAATAAACAGACCTCCTACAGCAACATGCATGTTCCATAAAGCTGAAAAAAGCAAGTTTACCAAAATCATAATTGCAGAATTTGAGTTCTATTACACCAAAACCCCAAAAGCCATCCTCATTATCATATTCCACACATTTTACTCCCAAAAGTGTCATCCAGAGGAAGGTTGTTGATAAACACACCACCCTTTTACATATTACACTCACTTTGTAGTATTCCCAGTACTCTGGAATATAACCTTCAGGAATCTCTGCAAGTTCAGCTTCACCTGACAAGGAAAAGGGAGGAATATTTCATTCAAGTATTTTTCTTTTATGTACTTATATTCTGCTTTGCATATTGGGAAAAGATGATTATTATACATGGAGGGTACTTAATTCCTCAGTCTGAACTCTATTCAGAAATATTTCCAGACACTTCACACTCATCTAGCTCATAGATTAAGCCATACAACAAAGTAAAATTAGTCGCTATACATAAGAAATAACTATGATCAAGTCTGCACAAATGCCCTCTAAAGTATATGAGCTGGAAACATGAATTTTTCCTAATTTCTTTATTAAATCAATTCCATATTATTACAGTAGATGATTTAAAACAAGCATTGCCAAGCAGAATTTTATTGCTAGGTAAAAGAGACAGTTGCAGTGTATGCAGCCTATTTAAAGTATGCCAAACAAGGCAATACAGAGCCCTCATCTGAATACAGAACTGTTCTCTAAACCTCACCAATGTTTGAAAGCCTGTCAAAAGGTGGAATTCTTCTGGTTTTAAAAATGTGGTAATCTTCTTTTAAAAAAGCAACAACTAGAGAAAAATAAAAATACTGGGAACATATTCCATGTACTTACTGGATTACCATAACTGGTAGGCCTATTTCATGGTCTCCCAAAGAGCAAACCTTAAGACATCACTTGTTTCTATCTAGCATGCTTAGTTTCCATTTGATAATTTTTGACAGCGTACTTAGGTCCAACAAAGCACTCACCAATGAAGATGTTGACATATGTTATAAATATTGCCACTGGTATTCCCGTCAGGAATACATAGAATCGCTGTTCAGGGGATAAAAGAAAAAAGAAACAGTATGGGAAACTCAGAAGCCTGACAACATTTAAATGAGATTAGTCTGAAAATGATGTAAGAGCCAACTGATTTGCATTCATATGTTAGATGAGGATGCTGCATGTAAAGACATATTGCTGCTTAAAATGGCTTAATTAGAACACAGAAACGGTGATGCTGTGTCAGTCCAGGAGCCTATTTAGTTCAGCTTCCCACCTCAGTCTCTGGAGCAGCAGGCAGTAACACTTTCCCTGAATGCTGTCTCAGCATCTTGTGATGACTAGCTTCAGCATTTAACCATACCAAGGCACTAACACCAATGTAATATAATTCAACATAAATACAACCACTGCTGACTTTGGTAACTGTGGAAGACAGATAAAGGAAGCCTAATTGCATGAAGGGGCTTATATCAAGTTGGCTGTTACCAGTCATAACAGGCTTTACCCGAAACCTATAGCTTTTTAGGGTCAAATTCAGGTCAGGCTTCCAAAGTCTCATCTCTGGTGCTAGTGATTTGGGTAACTGAAGGCAAAACCAGCAAAAGAGTAACCTGTTATTAAAAGGAGGACAGAGTACAAACCATTTATAGATTATGCATATACAACATATGCACATATTTTAAGAATAATACTACAGCTTTAAGTACCTATCACAAACTTTGCCATTCAGCCATTCTTTTTACTACATCTGGCCCTGATTTTAAAACATATGACAAAAAAGTCTTTCGGAGGAGGACAGAAAATTCTTATGTCAGCAGTGCCAACCACATTTTAGATGCTGTCATGTAAACAATAGAGAAAATTGTATCTTAGGTATTTTTACACCATTTGCAACAGATGCGTTATAGTGAATATAGTAAATTCGGTTTTAACTCACCAACAAGTTCAGAAATCGAGTATCATAAAATTTTGTTGCCTTGATAATAAACATTCTTTTCCCATGGCTGCTGCTGTGTCGTACAGGAGCTGAAAATTGAACCAAAGTATTATGTGTTTTTCTCCCTTTGGTGACTGTGCCAGGACAAGGTCAACAACGCATGCGGAAAACAAACGAGTATACAACATCACCTTAATAGTTACAAGTTGGTTTTCTGAGGGATATCAGTGTACCTACAGGTCTGACTATTTCTTATTTTGCTAGGAGGAACCTATTTTTCTTATAACTTCTAACATAGGCCTACTTCTATCTGCAAGTCCAACAAAGAAATCAACATATGGGGCCAAGTAAATTCACAGATGGGTAAGTTTGGCCGCCTGTCAATTCTGATCCACGTTCTATCCCAGAAACGCAATTTCTGAGGGGAATGGTGACAAACGTTGCACTCCCTCCAGGGATTTTCTTCACGTGGAACGCGTTTCCACGGGCACAGACAACAGCCGCAGCACCGGTAACCGTACCGCCCAGCAACCCTCTCCTGTCCCATTGCCAGTGCAGTGGGGAAAGGCCGGAGCGGCAGCCCCTCTCCTCAGGAGAGCAGCTCTCCTACGCTCCCCAAGGTCACCTCGCCCCAGCACACCCGCGCCCCTCATTCCCGCAGCCGAGGCCCTACCGACAGTGCCGGGGAGGCGGGAGGCCCCGCCGAGCCAGGGCCGGTGAGCACCCCCCGCCGCGCCGCTCGCCGCCCGCCGGGCAGCCCAGGCAGCCGCGGCCCGAAAGACCAGGCTCATGGCCGCCATAGCGGGAGATGGTACAGGGCGGGGCCGGAGGCGCTGTTTGAGGCGGCGGGATGAAGCTAAGCAGCCGCCATCTTGGAAAAGGGCAAAGTCTTCTCTCCCCTTCCGGCGCCCTTGCGGGCCGCCGTCAGCGGCGCCAGGTATTGTGGGAGGAGCGGAGCGGGCCGAGGCATGGCGGCCGCCGCGGGAGTGTCTGCTCTGTGCCGGCGCCTCGTGGGCTCGCTGCGGTTCTCAGCGGTGCGGCCGGGCTTGACGGCTGCCGGCATCCCCGGGTGAGCACGGCACAGGGCCGGGAGCTGGCTGGGGTGGGCGCGGGCGCGTCACCGGCAGGAAGAAGAGCCGCCCTTGGCGGGAGGGGGGCTGTCCGGGTGTCCTGGCCTCCGAAACCACGGCTGAGGGTTGCGAGTGGCTTATGGCGTGAGGCGTTGTGTGAGGCGCTTCTCTTCGGGTGTAACTGTTTTGTTGTCATGCATCACTGTATCGTGGGTTTTCTTTGTGCTTATACCGTGTGTTTACTCCTTTTGCCCTTTAGCCAAAGTCGGCATCGGAGGATGCGTTCTTGTACTGTGTAGCTCGAAATTGCTCTTTCTTTTAAATTTAAAACTGTTATTTGTCTCTGAGCATACATAAGTAACAATTAGATGAGACGAGGGAGGAGAAAATACTACTGAGATGATGGTTTTATGAAGAACTGAATCTATGCTTTTCCTCTCTGGACTGCGGCATTCATCTCTCTGTGTAACATTTGCATTTAGATTATTAATTTTTTTCTTATCGTATATGTTTTTTTCCTTGTAATTTTTCTGCAGGTTAACACCAAATCTTTTCCACAAGAGCCAAGCAAAAGTTGTGCTCCTCCATCAGTTGAAGTTTCTGCACACTACTTTGTCTCGGAAAGGTCTGGAGGAGTTTTTTGATGATCCAGTAAACTGGGGAGAAAAAAGTGTAAAGTCTGGTGAGTTTTATATTTATAATTTCTAACAGAGATCTTCGAGCCACTTGTGCTCAGTTGAAATCTGACATCCTTTGCATTACAGGAAGCATTCATAGGTACACAACACGTTTTTAATGTGTATATGTACATAGCACTTTTGCGTCTTTATACCTGTTAATTTTATTTTCTTGTGTGTATTCTGTGTTTATGAAAGCAAATAGCTATTATGCAGCAAAATATTTTACTGTAAATCCTCTGCCTTGCTCTTAAGTGAGAGTGTATTATATAAGAAATGTTCTTTGATAAAATATACAGTACTGTGGAAGAAAAACATTTCAATGTAAAGATCCATTTTTCCTCTTTCGCTGTTCCCAGCCCTTTACATACACAAATTAAAGTACATATAATTGCTTTTTTAAGATGTTTTTATGTGCAAAGCAAAGCTGAGTATCCACAAGGTCAGCTTTCAAATGGTAGCTCTTTTTTTCAAAAGTGGCCCTTGTTCTGTAACACTTCCGAGCCTGCTAGTGGAAACATTTCTCATTTTTTCTCTTGGAATATGAGAAATTTGTTCCATTGAACTGATGATCTTTTTATTTCCCTTTTTACAGGGGATGCATGGAATATAAAGCAGCTGCGGGCCAAGAGTAGTGAGGACTTACACAAGCTTTGGTTAGTATGTTTTAGTGAAGTAGCTGCTCTTGTTTCAGAGCAGCTCTGGATGTATTATTAAAATGTGGCTAGTGAACTTAGTACATTTAACTAATGCAGCAGCCTGCCGTGTCGCGCTGCATGCTTGGAACAGCCCAAGTTCAGGTACCGTTCAGCGTGCACAAGCTATACAGCAGGTGGCTATGTGTTAGCTGTGCACCATGCAAAGGGATCACGTTTGGTATGAAGAGGCTGTGTTTGGACCCTTTGGAGGTTGGTTGGACTGCAGGACACTTGGAGCAAGTGACATCTGGGGAAGGCTGACCATTAACATTAGATGAGGCTCCTCAGCTCTGAATCCATTCTGGTACCCAAGTCTTTGAGGCTAGAGATTGCATCACTGCTCTAGGCAACCTGTGCCAGGCCTAACCTAGTTAATATTTAATTATTACTGTGAATGGTTTTTGTCTTGTTATATATTCTTCTTGCTGTGTACATGTAAGAAGAGTCTGGCTCTGTCCAGGTAGTGGAAGACTACTTAGCATTAACCTCCTCCTTCTTAATTCCAGGTTGAGTAAATCTTTATTCCTCAGCCTCTCCTTATATGTTCTTGTTCAGTCTGGGGAAGAGAAGGCTCAGGGGAGACCTTAGAGCAGCCTTCCAGTACCTATCTAAAGGGGCCAACAAGAAAGCTGGAGAGGGGCTTTTTGTAAAGGCACATAGGCTATAACAAGGGGGAATGGCTTAAAACTGAAAGAGGGAAGATTTAGATTAGATAATAAGAAGAAACTCTTTATAGTGAAGGTTGTGAGGCCCTGGCACAGGTTGCCCATAGAAGCTGTGGCTGCCCCATCCCTGGCAGTGTTCAAGGCCAGCTTCAGTGGGGCTTTGGGCAACTTGGTCTAAGTGGAAGGTGTACCTGCACGTGGCAGGGGGGTTGGAACTGGATGAGCTTTAAGGTCCCTTCCAACCCAAACTGTTCTATGATTCTGTGAGTCAGCCTTCCCCACCTCTGCTGGGCTTTCTGCAGTTAGTACCTTTTGCCTCTTCATATGGAGCTAGAAGGCATGGGATATGAGATTGGAGGTTGAACAACTCTGCTCTATCCAGCAGATTAGTGACTGAATTGTTGCTAATAGATCCAGAAATTATTTCTGATTACTGTGCTTTCTGATCTAGGTATGTCCTACTGAAGGAAAAAAACATGCTTTTAACTTTAGAGGTAGAATCAAAACGACAACTCAAGCCTATGCCAAGTCCAGAACGATTAGAAAAGGTAACTTTTTCATACTAACTAAAAGTATAACTCTAAAATAGCTGAGTGAAAGATTGTGTTTTTAAACTAAATGACCTTTTTTTTCCCCTTTTTTTAAAATAGATATTATTTTCCTGATTTTAGTATGTGCATAAACACTGCTCAGACAACACAGCGGGAAAGGTTTTTCTACCTGTTATATAACATGAAGGAATATTTTGCTTTCTTTGTGCTAAAACTTCAGTGTGCGCTCTCCTTCCCCTCCACTGTGGCTGTCTTCTTGCCTCTGACATTTTCTTCTCCAAACTTGTGTTCTTTAGTTCTTTGCTGTCCTCACATTCCCTCCTTCTCTTGCATTATGTAGTTCTTCTGCTAATTTACTAAAATCTTTCCTCAGTATCTGTACCATTGGAATCATCATTTACTTGTAATCCACTGCCATCTCTATGCTTACGTCTTGCAGATGGAAGCCTATACCTTCACTGCCCAGTTAAATAATCCAGCTGTTTGACATGAGAGATATTCCCAGACATCTCCCTATGCATCCAAATAATTTGGGAAAAGTCTTTATATTGTTAATTTGCTTTTCTTTGTATGTTCAATAATTCAACTGTTTGCCATTACGTATATCAGTAGCTGCATTATGATTTCTCTGTTTTGTGTCAGACATGGAATTATTTGGTCTCTTCCTCTTGTCATTTAATCACTGTACTTGTAAATTAGGGAAAACCCAATATAAAACTGGATCTCAGTGTATCTTTTTCTGATGTATTGTAATGCAGTTTCTTAACTGTATTTTGTGATTCCCATTCTGAACAGCATTTTCTACTTAGTCCCACCTCTACACATCCCTGTTCAGCAATTACAAAGCACAACAGAAGTTGTTTTGGGAGGGAACTTAACTAAGTGGCCCTAAAGCTTTAAAAATCAAATCTTGCTAACTGCCTGTAGCCCAAGAAAACTAGAAATCAAGCACCTGTTAAATACTATGATTGCAATGAGACAAAATACAGCAATCTGCTTATTAGAATTAGCTCTAGCAGCTTCCCATGCATTTAACATGTTGCCATAAGTAATGAGTGTTACAGTAATATTATTGGACAGATCTGACTAAAACGCTTCAATGCAAGTGGCATGATTTAGTCAAGGCAGCTTTCTAATCAGCCAGCAGGCATTACCGAGGCTGTGACCCAACTCCAAAGTTAAAATTGGATGGTTTGTACTGGCTGTTTGTTAATCTAACAGAAACACATAAAATATCTGCTGCTTCTGCTTCTTCTCTTTCCCTGCCTCAGAGCTTTCTGTACTTCTGACGTCAGCATTAGATCTGGCTTTGTGTATTATCCGTCTGTTCTTTAATGAAATACACCATCAGTTATTAGGTATCTCTTCTGCTTGGAAGTTAAGTGTTTAAAGCACTGGTTCTTTACTGTTCTAAAACACAGGACCAATTCAGCTGTTCCACTCAGTCCACAAGTGTGATATTACTGATGACAGAACTCCCAGAGTGTTTGACCTTTGCTTTTTCTTTAGATTTTGTCTTGCAGCTTCATTTGAGATCTTTTAAATTGTTGGCATTGTGTTTTGTTGGCCCATCCTGAAACTATTTCCTGTTCTCAGGTAGAAGAGTCTATGAAAAATATAGATTTGGTTGTCAGAGAAAGAGAAATTGCTTTGAGGCTTCTACAAACTGGCCATGAAAAGCCAGTACCTGGCGAGTGGAGACACGACTTCCTAGGACGCACCTATTGGTATGAGAAAAAGAACCTATTCTTCTAATGCTTATGTGACTTTTTTTTTGTGGAAAAGTCTCTTTACATGAAATCCTTTTCTAGTCAGGAAAGCATGCATGTAGTGTACAGAAAGAAATGTTTTCTGGTCAGTGTTCATATCCTGTTTGATTTTTGTTGTTTCTTTGGGGTTTTTTAAGTGGTTATAATTGTTGCTAAACAATTCAGTAGCAAAATTTACCATTAATTCTAACAAAAATAGTTCCATGCAACTGATACGATTTCTGCACCTATAGCTATTCTGCAACACACAGATGAACTAGGGAGTGCCGCTCAAGTTGAATCATTTGGACTTCCCTAGTTCTAATGCAAAATCCACATACTGGGAGACAGCTACCCAAAGTGTTGCATATGAGACCACCTGAACATCCCTTCGAATTACCTGCTATTCTTGGCAGATAGTTAACTTAGAAGCTTCTAAGAATTACTTACTGTCCAGATGCTTTCAGTAATCTGTAACTTCAAGGTGATGACACTGAAGGCTCTGGCAGGACCTGCTATTTCATCAACCAGTATTTTACCCTCATCAGATTGGCATTTGATGCACTAATTACAGGGTTAAGCTTGGCAGTAACAGTGCAGATAAAAGAAAGTTGCATTTGTTTACCCATAAAATACAAATCAGCATAGTACTAAATGCACCAAAGACTAGATTTACATCTCTAGGGATGAGACTTCTTTCTGTATCTGTGACTCTCTTAAGGGAGCCAAGTACCTCATCATCTAATTAGCGAGATGTAGGAATGGATAAACAAGATCACTGCTGTCCTGCCTACTAGCCAGTGAAGCCACAGCCAAGAGAAGGGGCTTGGTGGAAATCACACAACCCTATTGTGCTTGACTGTAGTCTGGTGCTGTAGATAGGACAAGGGGGAATGACTGAACTGAAAGAAGGTAGATTTAGAAATGGATTAGGAAGAAATTCTTCACTGTGAGAGTGGTGAGACACTGGCACAGGTTCCCCACAGAAGCTGTGGCTGCCCCATCCCTGGAAGCGTTCAAGGCCAGGCTGGACAGGGCTTTGTGCAATCTGATCTAGTGGAAGGTGTCCCTGCCCATGGCGGGGGGTGGAACTGGATGGTCTTTAAGGTCCCTTCCAACCCAGCCCATTCTCAGAAACCTTTCTGTTTGGAAAAATTGTCCACAAAGAAGAATTTACTCATTTATTTGAAAGTCCAGTCCCCAGTTAAAGCAGGGGGAAGGGGCAGACACCATGGAGTGTTTTTTAAGCACATGGAGAAACTCTGCAGTATATAGCAGTGGGTCTGGCACAATCTTGATGCACAGGTAAGTATGCAGGTAAGTAAGTCTGTAGAAGCCATCTGTGCAGCCCATACACGGGAGAAACCCCAAACAGACATAAATAGAGTCTGTAATTAGAGGAAAAGACATTGAGGCAGATACCAACTTGACGTGACACTCTGACACTGGTATTTTAAAAGAAAATTACAGTAGAAATAAAATTCTTCACACACAGTTTGTTCACATCGGCTTTTAAGTTTTCTTATGGAGTAACTTTAAAATATAGGTGTAATGAATCGCAATATATACTGGGCCCTCCCTTCAAACTTCCGATTTTTAAAGCAGCACTGCTTTCTACACAGAGAGACATTGAGTTAGATGTGAGCTGTAGTTACAAACCAGGCCAGCAATAGTGCTTACAGTAAACACCCACAGGCAAACTCCGTGATCTACCAGTCAGGCCCCTTTGTCACTGTGCTGTGATCAGGTACCTGGTAGAATCCAAGAATGAAGACAGTAAGTATACATTCTGTAACCACGTTTGTCTGTCTTTAACAGGTACTCCTACAAGGAATGGCCAATACCATGGTACTTGAACAAAAAATACAAAAAGAGGAAATTTTATTACTTACCTCATGTGGAACGCTTCATCAGGTAAAATGGTTTTGACATTTCAAATAATTTTCTGATCCATTCCACAGTTCTCTTTATTCCTCTTTGCAAGGAAAAAATAGTTGTTTTCCTATTTTACAGTTGGTAGATAGAAAATAAGGCTTTTTAAAAATCACAGCTTGCTCTAGTTTTTGTAGTTCCCATCTTAATTCAAGAGGCTTGGTTACCTCTGAAGTTGCCGTGTAAAAGTAACTTTACATGCAGGCTACCTAAGGTTGAATTTCTGTTGAATTCAAAAGCAGAAGAAAAAAAGTAATTTCCATTGCAGGCATTTTAGGTTAATGAAAGTAAATGAATACTGAGCTCATTGAGGGTTCCTTAGAAGCAATCTAGAAATTAACCACTGACTTCCTTATTTCAGGCTCAGACTTGAACAATCTTTACGCACAAGGGCAAGAAAGCGAAGCCTAGAGAAGACAAAGCAGAAGCTCTTGGAAAAGAAGTTCCCTCACATTGCTGTAAAATCTCAGAGCCAGTAACACACTCGAAGCGTGGGAAGCAATTGGTCAAGTGTCTTTGTGACTGGAACATGAAACAATTCTGAAACCAGTGAACAACTCAACTGAGCATTCCTGAGACTCCTTTTTGGTGGTTTTTTTTTTTTTTTTTTTTTTAAAGTCCCGCATTTGACCTAACTTAAACTTGTGATAGGGAATTAAAAGCAGCTCTAATCCTAACAGTTGTTTTCAGAAACACTTGAAAAATTACTTATTAAGTCACTTTTATAATAGTGAGACAGGCATCATTAAGAGTGAAGACCAGCAACTGACTGCCAGATGGAAGTATGAAGTGTAGAGATAGTTACCTGCTTTAGTTTAACAGGCATACTTTAAAAGGAGAGACCTAATGTCTCTGAAACTCACATACAAACCTTTGTTCCTTGACCATCTGATTTACAGATGCCTCACTTGTTACACATGCTTTCTGCATAAAAGCATAGGAAACTATGCTTTCGGTCTGCTAGAGAAATTTTCCCTGCTTTGAGCCTGGCTTGTTAGGAAGTCTGAAATATTTAGTGTGTGAACTTTTACCTGTGCAGTCTTTATATCTAGATTCCTAGATAGCTATGACAAATTCAAACATTAGTGCAATGTTTTGGGTTGGTTGGTTTCTTTTTTAGTGTGCAGAATAGTTAAAGGAAGACAGTAATACTTGTAAAACTGAAGTAGAAAGGTACTGGTGCCACTCTCAGTTGATGGTGAGCACCTACTCAGGAAAGCTTTTAACCTTCTGCTGAGGTAGTGTAGAATTTCTGAATGAAGTCTTTTAGGAAACAGGTGTGCTAAACAATGCAATCTGATGAAACACTGTAAACCCCAAGGAAGCCAGAACTGTAGGAGATAGACAAGTCTGTCTCCATTATCAACAGGTACTCCCCTGTGTCACAGAAAATACCCCTTTAAATAGAAACTCTACAGTGATGAGAAAACCATGTGTTTTGCTCTCCAGTATAGTGATAGGACATTCATAGATACTACCATGGCATTGCAATTCTATCAAGAAGATAATCAGCCCTTATCTTCTAAGCACGATACAGAAGGAAAGTTTCAAATGCATAGCCAACTCCTGAAGAGAAACAAAAAAAGCCTACTTCGTATCTTCACCTGTAGCTATGAGCACCAATGCCACAGTACCTTTATAAAGCATTACTCCTTGCAGCATGCATAGATACAAGTTCAACTCACATTCCACATTCTACTTCCATGCAAACCAGACTGTCTTTTCTTCCAGTATGACAACACGATTTGGTGACATATCACCTACTATAGCTGACTTAAGTTTGCCTCATTTTGTGAGAGAAATATGGTTTGTCAATAGCTTAGAAAACCTGGAGCAAGCAACTTTGTCTCAAGCAACTAATGGTTATCATGATAAGACAAAAGCAGGCTGTTTTGATAAATCACTTTATTGTCTGAAGGTAATATGAAACTTTTCAACTAGAGGCCTCACCATTATTTACCCACAAGGTTTTTAGGATAGGAAAATGTCGCAGTACTGTTCACATTATTATTTTTTTAAGTCAGTTAAATGGTATTTGGTTTTCCACAACTTTGAAGATAAGGAGCAAAGCTTCATTGTGTCCCAGTACAGAACATCACACCATTGTAAATTAAAGCAAGCTTAACAGCAACATAGATCTGCATCTTGACAGCCAGTCCCTGCCCTCCAAAAAATTAAAAATCGTGCTACTTGCTGACCCTGAGTGCACACTCTCCCTCCAAAACAGGCACTTACTGACCGTAGTGCAAGTCAGCTGCAGAGCTATACCAACAATAGACAAGTAGCAAACAGCCCCTTTGAGTTAGAGCTTCCTGTAAAAAATTCAAGCCACATCCTGAGGTCTTCTAAGACTATTCTACTCTTGCAGAGACAATTCTTTACCTTAACTTCCCTGGCTAAACCAAGTTTTGCTTCTCGCCTACATCACAAAGACATTATAAACATTCTTAGGAATGAGGTTGAGAGCACCAATTGCTCACTGAAATGAAAATGCTCCATAATAGAAAATTAGCAAATCAGTGCTTAATGTAACATTCACTACATGGAATGTAACACTTGCACAAGACAGTAAAAGCTCACACTGAACCAAGTCACCTATAGTACAGTACTAAACAAATTCCCTTTTCAAAAGCAGAAGAGTAACTTTCTCTTCAAGTACACACAAAGTTGCTCAAATATAAAAGACCAAATTTTATTTCTGAAGAGAGAAGCAAGAGCAATTTAAGGCCACAGTACCAGCAAGGAAGACCAGTATGTGAAAGTAGACAAGAGATTTTTAATGGACTTGCACAGGTATTTGCAAGGTTATGCCTCTATCAGCTAACCTGTAAAGCTGTTCCCAGGAAAAGATACTAGAGAAAAATAGACATTTATACAAAATTATAAAATGTTTGTTATGTAAATTATTGCTTTACAAGGGATGTAAGCATCCTTTTTCTATGATAGTATCAATTAGGTCTCAAAATTTCTAAGGTTTGTTAAAATGGAACTTGAATTATGCAAAAAAAACAATATAAACTTTCTACAAAAAAAGAGTCCATCCCATTCCTGAGTATGCTAAAGCTATAAAACAGAAGGAGCACTGAGCAGGCAGCAGTTTCACAGTAAGAGGTTTACGGACATTTTCTTTCTACACACTGTTTCCCTCCTTCTTCATATTCTTGTTTAGAAATCCACATCTGTTGAAAAGTACCCTACAAGACAAACAAAACAACTCAATAAATAAAAACAAATGAAAGTTAAGGGAAACAGGATGAGCTTTAGCTAGGAGGAAAACCAAGCAAGTCTTAACATTAAACAAGTTAAGAGGACTTGACCTGCCTATCTTTTCCTTGGGAGATTTATATTGCTACCAATTAAACAAAAGGCAGGAAGCTGCAGTACCAAAAGCCAATTTCAGTCTCCCTTTTCATACTGCTATGTTAAATCCCCACAAACCATTTCAGTACTCAGTAACTTGTTTCTGCATTATATTCCTGAGCTTCATTTACAAGTTTGCTACTTTCAAGATGTACTATATACATGACATTTTTACCTATCATATTTCAAGCCTGCGCCTTGCCATTAAAAATGGGATAATGCAGCAAGTTATTTTTTGATTGGAAATGCTCGTATTGTCTTGTTCTTTAAATTGATCCTCTTCACCCTACTACAAAGGCAGACAAGATCATGATTGCTATGCTAGCACAAACTCTGCAATGCATGCTTATGTAGAATTAGGTTTTTGGACAAGCAACACATTAACACAGGTTTACTAACCAAAGAAGCCAAAATCGAACCACCAATCCATGAGCTGAACCTTCGCTCCACTGTTGTGTTGTTCGCTATCAACTTCAGGCGCATGCTCTGAATAGAGGAGGTAAATGAAAGAACAAATCAGACAAATAGTAAGCTGGTGACCTTTACAGAAAAGAGAAGGCAAGCACAAAGACCTCAGTGTATATACCAACATGCAAGTGAAAAGGTCATTTTTTACTAAACTTGCAATAATGCTCATATGCCCTGTACTTAAAATTCAAGAATAGCCACAGTGGAACAGAATATGTGTAGCTTTTATCGTGCCTCCCAACAGGAAGCAGCAACAAATGCTTAAGGCTAGAAACAGACCAGGCAGAGAGCAGTAATACTCATAGCATATAACATTATCTCTAACACTGGACTAATTAAAATGTGCACTAGAACTAAAATGTCTAAAATTGCTGCAGTTCAGGTGGTCCTTTCTGAACCCATTCATTCCTTCTGCTTTCAAAATTTCCTTTTGCCTTCAAAATTTCCTTCTGCCTTATAGTAATAACATCTTCACATTTGAATGGGTTACTCTTCAGCTCTTATAAACAGCAGCAGCAGCAGGTAACTACCTCCTTGTTTCTCCTAACTTTTGTGATTTAAGAGTTACTGTGAGTAGAATATTTTCTGAATACTCAAGAAATTTCATATACTGTATGTGCTCTCAAGAACACTCACATAAGGTGTTAGTATCTTCTTTGACAGCAAGTGATTAAAAGCCAAAACAAGTATGTTAAATCACAAGGTTTTAATCTATGAGTAGGTCATTGTAGAATCCCTGTGACAAAGTGACAAGACCTCAGGCAGAATGACTAAATGTGCCTCAAGTTAGCAACACTTCAGAAGAGAGGCCACCAAGGGCAGAAGCGACTGTTGCTTAGGGACAATTACAGAACTTAAAGTCACAATCTGAAAGCAGGAATAGAGAACTAAAATATTCAGAAAGCTGTTATCTGCTGAAATTCATGTCATACAAGACTTTTTCAAGACTTCTTTCTTTTCTTTAGAGAAGAGGGAGATTTCTTACCCTGGGGAAATTTCTCCAGCTGTCAAAGTCAGTTACAACACATGGTTGTGTATTTATGTGGCAAAACCCCCCAAAATAATAAATAACACAATGCAATAATTTAAAGAGTTGCTTTACCGGTGGAGTTTTCTGGGACAGCTCCCTGTTCAATCTGTCTGTGAAACTCTGTATTAGAGTGTTTCCTCCCGCTACAATCACGCTGCCATAGAGGCCCTAAACAGAGAATAATCACCCTACAATGTTTACTCTGAAATCATACTGAAAAAAAATGTTTCACAAAACAGAGGAATGGCACATAAGTGTATTTTATCAACAGCAATAATACCTCAGTTGTGTGACACACTTGGCAACAATACTACCTCTCTCAACCCAATTACTTTTTAATCACTTGAAAAAAGTTTCAAGACAGCTTAATATTGAACTATACAAGGAAACAGAAGCCACATGATTAAAAATCTAAATGATTTCACAGAATATTTTTTACTATAGATAAGTAGCTACACCTGCAGATACCTCCTGTATCCAAATTGTTTTCTTACAGCTCTATGTTCCAACTACAAAGGAAAGCCCCACAGCTGCAACAGTTTTCAGTCTCACTAATGCTGCAGCTGGTGAACACAAACCATGTCCTTGCCTGCTGAGCCTGCCTGCCACACCAGTTAAGAGGAAGTTTTCGAAACAACCCCCATGCAGTCTATATCAAACTTCAATATTTTCAAATTGAGAAAGTTAGAACACAGTTTTAAAGTTTTCCTTTAAAATCCCTTTTCTTCCTTCTACTCTCTACAGAAAGTTCCGTATGACTGGTTACATTTAGAAAGTATAAGTGCCATGCCCAGAAGTCCAAGGATGGCACTCAAAATTATGAACACCAAATGCTCATCTGAAGCAAATCCCACGTGCACTATGAAGTGCCAGCCATAAGATCTGGATAATAGCTACTTAAATACTGGTAGAAACACGAGGCAAATAAATCCTAATTTAGCATTCTGTACGACAAAACAGTAATTGTACATATTCCTATATACAAATGTGTAAGTAATACTTGGAGAATTATTCTAATGTGTTTATAATTATCCTAGGAAATCCACATTCCTTCATCAAGAGTGTTCTAGTCCCAAAAAATTCTATCAGCACAAAACTATCTATGCCTTATAACAATACATGTCTGACTAACACTTACCGGCCTGATATCTATATCACACATTCCAACGCTTGTTGTGACAACGTGGCTCACGCCCAACATCGTGTTACCAGATAAACCCTAGAATTAAAATTAGTAATCTATACATCATTGCTTCAAAAGAGCAAGACATATAAAAGCCCCAAATGAGTGCAGTTTACAAGTATTACGAGACAGGCATTTTTAGGGAAGGTAAAAAAGAAAAAAAAAAAAAAAAAAAAAACAAACAAAACCACCCAAACAATCCTATTCTCCCATTCATCTCATCATCACCCAGTTTGAACTACATTTTATTCTTCGCTTGTCCAGCCTTAATACAACACAGGCAGATTCTTCCTGTAGAACTGCACACTGTAAATACACACATACAAATCATGGAATTAAGAGCATCATAAAAAGGAAGCTATGTGTAAATCTAGAAGTTTACAGCCTTCCAGGTACTACACAGCAGAGTTGGTTTACCTTTACATTAGAAGGGTCAAACAATCCCTCAGGGATTTTTAGACGCTCAGCACCAAAATCACAGTTATAGCCATTCGGGAACTCATAATGAACTGTTGGCATCTGCGCTGCTACCCTGGAGCGTCCGCCAGAAAGTAACACATTAAAATGCTATGTAAACAGGATGTTAAGTTATCCATTTAGCATTATAAACTAAGGTTTAAATGGGAATATTGTGATTTATATGACTTACACTTTCAATATTTATTGTGATATCATGCATCTTGGAATATTAAATAAAAAGCTATCACCAGTATGTAACACTGTATTTCTACTTTCAGAAACAAACATATCAAAAAAATACTTCTGTGACAAAACCAGCCAACAGCAATGAACAAGCTAAGCACCCCATGCACAACTGATAATTAATTTTACAAGAAGGAAAACAGTGACATACTGTTCATCATAGGTTGAATCTGATACTTGGAGGACAGAAGCCTGGAAGTCCTGAATGACACACTGTGGAGTTAAGAAGAATATGGTTATAAGAATTTCAGTCTTCGATTTTATATAAATACTGACTTTTTAAAGAATTTAGTCCTACAAGAGGAAAATCCGCAATACTTGAAAACAAAACTTCTTTATGGAACAGCTAGGGGAGTATGAGAGTGGGAGAAATGGCCTACTTACATTACACATGTAGTTGTGCCAAGACCTAGTGACCTGGGGTAACTTCTCTTTTCTCTTCCAATTTGCTGGTGACCCCTCACGAACTGCCTCCTGAGATTGTAAAAACCATGATCACCACTTAATTATTTAAACCTCTCCTCAAGAAAAAGCTTATTAATAAATTACTTTCCCACCTTTGAAGCAATCATATATGGAGGAATTATCTCTATGTTCATTTCCTGAAACAATTCTCGGCATTGCATAGTTATAAAGTCTCCTGCAAGTGGTGACTTCACAATACCTAGAAGACAAAAAGAGAACCAAAAAACCCATCACCCTTGAAAGCACCAAAATCTTGAATAAACTCTCCTAACAAACCATTTGTCAGTGAACATCATTAGACTGCTTTGGGGTTCCCCCCATATTTTATGGGTCGCAAAGATTTAAAAACAGTAACAAAAAGGTAAAAGCAGAAAGCAAACTAATTCAAACTTGGCACTACAATGCTGTTAAGCCATAAATTCTTTTTACCTTGTTGAAGTACATATCCATCATGTACTGGAATAGCAGTGGTGTGCGTTGCTCCACTATCCAAAATGAGACCTGTAGATCTCCCATTAGCAAAACTAGCCAAAATGATTACGGAAAAAATTGTCATTTTCACTTCAGGAAAAAAAGTTGTCATAAAACTACAGTACAATTAGGACCCCAAGCTGTTATTCCTTGGCTCTACAAAGGATTTGCTGTTTTCCAGTGTGCATCATTTGTCTATGAAGTGCACAACCTCAGCATGAATGGCATTTAACTTCCAGCTGTGAACTGACTTGAGCTCTGGATGTACAAAGGTGAGACTTCACATCAATACTATGCAACAAGCTCTAAGTACATTCAACTAATTTGGAGTCTGAAGCTGAAAACATGTTATTAGTTTAAAATAATTACAAATATTAATCTTAAGGCTATGGGAACTTCAAGCTCTAATTACTGTATTTAGTAGTCTGGACAACACCATTTTAGGCCTGTAATGCTCTTACCCATGGTATACAATGGGAAAAAACTAAAAGAGAAAAGTAATAAAAATAAAAAGACATTGCTTCCAATTAAAACAGGCAGACTGGGAGCATTTCAAAACTGAGCTCAACAGCTTTAAAGTTCATAAATGGAATTTATTTATTTCCTCCTTGGATGTTTATAGAAAAATTAATTTGAAAGAAGAAAAGTTAGACATGCTGTTACACTAGGAATTCCCTATCATAGGTTTACTTGAATTTCCTGGGGTAAGTGGAAGGAAGAAGCAGTGACACATTCCAAAGGATACGCTGTTAGAACAGCAGTTTTACACAAGAAGAAAGCAGGGATGTTGTAGTGTTCAAACATCAATTCAGTCAGTTTTTCACGCTTTGCCCTAGTATTCCACTAGAAGAAAAAACACATACCAAACCACAAATAAACAATCAAAGGGAAGATATGTTTATCTTGAGGACAATTAGAGTACACTACAAGAATGCTAACATATTTCCCTAGTACTTACAATTATTATAGCCATGTTTTCAAATCATACCAAAATTCATAGAGACAGATTTCTAGCGATTTTCTTCCTCAGAACCTTTGTCACTCCAATTCTTCTACATTACTACTATCACACAGAAATGATAAACATTTTCACTGTTACAACAGATTTCTTTACACTCCTACAGCTTTCAAAGTCTCAGTCACTCAAAGAATACTATAAAAGAAGCAACATGCCTATTTTACAATGGGAAAGATACAAGTAACTTCCCTAGTTGAAAGAAATCCAGATTTTCCTTTTTCCAAGGTATTTTCATACAGTTCTACTGTACCAGATATTAAGCCAGGATATATATATATATACCAAAATATTCTACATATTACTGAAAACATGAAGCTTTTTCCAAGCCAATATATTAAAGGTTAGTTCTCCAAGGAGAATGTTAATGGGATCCTCTGAATAGACACACAATGAGGCATCAAACAGGAAATAGCCATTGCAAATTTATTCATACCCCACACACTGCAATTCAATGCAAGGGAATAACAAAGAAGAAAATTCTTTTCGTAAGATTTTATTAAAGAAAGGCATAAATTTTGTATGGCTATCTTCTGCATTCTGACGTTAAGATCTGCCCTTCATATGCTGTGCATTATTAAACAACAGAAACCTTGTCCACACATTTTCCCAGAAATCTCTATACATTCACTTCACTTACTCAAAGGGCCATTTACAGAAATGAAGACAGAAAAATGAAAACTTCTCCATTATTCTCTGTCACACAGTATTTTTCATAAGGCTGAATAAAGTGACAGATTTTCAATGGCATTTTATTAAGTGTAATTTAATACATACTCAGACATCCAAACATCTTTTTGCTTTTATTCTAGGCAGTAAGATTATATTTAACTTTTACTTGTTTTCAATTTGTGAAAAACAATAACACTTTCTAATACTTTCTAACTCATGCAAACTATTTCAAATTGGGTTTGGCCTTTGGTTTTTCAAAACCTGGCAAAGTATTTTAAAATTGCTATTTTGTACATTAAGTTTCAGCAGTTGTAACCTACAAGCCTGTGCCAGACTTGTCCCACACTAATGTTTATAGAGTCAGCAAGAAAATACAGTCAAGACTTGTCAAAATGCACAAGCTGCTTTTACTCACTGGTGCTTCAGACATAAGGACAGGATGTAGACTTGCTTCAGATTTAATATGCATCTTGTAAGTGTGATCCAAAATTGCCTGGAAACTATCCCAGTCTTCAACTGTAACAACATTGAAGCGAGTGGATCAGTTACTTCTGAGTTTTGTTCCATTTCATAAATGCATAAGTTTTCCAAAGCTTTGAGTAGAGCTCTTTAGCTAAAAGCTACCTTTAGCACAGACCCCCTTGCAGCCCTGCAGAATTCTCTTACTCTGTAATCATCATAACATTTCAAGAATTCTGTTAAAAGTTTGAAAGTTGTAAACCAATCATACTTCATGCTATTTGTAAGTCAGATATCCACTCTTAGTTTCTGCTGCCATACATAGCCTGTTTAAATGAAAGCTATGACTTTTTGCTGCCTAGCAATGCTATTTCACAAACAGATACAAAATGACAAAGCACCATACTCATTCCATTTTTTAAAGGTGAAATTGCCTCCATATTTTCCCTTGGAACTCTTAGGGCATTGGTGTCTATGTAGTAAGTCGGGCCGCCTTGTTTGCCTTTGTCACCATCTATCTCCATCAGAGTACTGCCATTGTCTCTTTCTAGCACCACACCAATGGCTGTTGGAAAATCAACCTGTAAGGCAAAAGGTAAGCAATATATGAGAATTAAATGAATGCTTGGGGTGGGTTTTTTGTTCATTAATTCAGAACTTTCCTTATACAACATAGTCAGAACAAACCCCAACATATTCTGAGAACTCATAACTAAACAACAAGACTTAAGGCATAAATTCATGGTGCAATTCCATTAAGTCACAGAGAGCCTCACCTTTGGACAATCTTCACCCGCATAGCCTGCTCTCACTGTATACGAGCCAATGTCAAATACAAGAGCCCCAACTTCATCTGCAAAGATTGGTAATGGAGAGGTTGTGAATGGTTATTATACTCTGCTACAATCCTGACCTTTCCCTGCCCACTGCCTGTTTTGCTTGCAAAAGAAGAAAAGCAAGTCAAGGCAGCTTTTTTCCGGCAAGGAGAAACTTCTCTATACAGAATTCCAGTTACCTGAGAGCTATTAGAAGACTGCAGATAAGTTTTAACTGAGACATTGCAGTACCTTTAATGGGTATACATAAAAGGTGAATTTAAACAGAAGGAGAACACAGTCGCCTCTAAAGAGATTGCTAGGTAAAACTTTCAGAAAGTGTTAGCATAACAGTAAGAGGAAGCCAGGTGAGCCCAGACCTCCTGAAGGTGATCAGAATTAGAAAGGTGGGCCTGAAAACACCAGGTCTGTAAGTGAAGGCTGTCACACCATGCAGCACCCTCATCCCCCTGGGCCTCAATCCTCACTGAGCGGCTCTGCACGTCCTGAAGAAAACCAAAGCCTGAAACAAAATACCGGAGCTTTCATTCTCACGGAAGAGTCTGCAGAAGTGCTCTGGGAAGAAACTACATCCCTGTTTCCAAAGCGAGGGGCCTTCCCGCTCCGCTCGGCACCCGACTAATTGCTTATTCAGTCAAAGGCCACGGCTTAGCCGGTGTCCTGAGAAAGCATAGCAGCGAAAAGACGCCGGCAGAGGCACAAGGCCGCCCGCCGCCGCCTCGCCCTCCTCACGCACGCTACCAGCCCCCGCCTAGCTCACAGAGGCACCGGGAGGGCTCCGGCTCCGTGGCGGAGAAGAGGGCCGCGGGGAGGCGGGAAGCGCCCGGGAGAGGTTCGCACGCGCCTCCTCACGGGACGGCGCCGCGCTCAACGGTCGCGGGGGGAGGGGAGGACGGGTAAGCGAGGCGGCGCCAGACTCACCTCCCCCGTACACGCCACCGCTCATGGCTGCCGCTGGGCCCGAGCCGCGAGGCCCCGGTGTCCGCCGGCCGCTCTTCTCGGCAACCCAGCAACAATAGCGCCTTCACCCCGCTCCCGGCGGCGCGTCAGCCGGGCCTGCAGGCCGCCGCCTTCCCGCCAATAGCAGCGCCCCTGCAGATCGCCCGCCCACCGCGCGGCGGCCCCCTCCCTCCGCCGCTCGGGCACA
>JANRGW010034851.1:26011-48181 GCA_024733675.1 Psilopsiagon aymara
AAGAGCCAATCGCGATGGGCGGGAGGCGGGGTCATGGTGTGGGTGGCCAATCTTGAGGCGGGAAGGGGAGGGCGGGCGTCGGTGTAGTGTGCGAGTGGTAGTGTACGGTGTAGCGGGTCCGCCTGAGGGAGCTGAGGTGGGGGGCGTGGGGCGGAAGGCTGCTGGGTTCGGTGGGGTGGGGAAAGGAAAGAGAAGGAAAGGAAGGGAAAGGGTGGTTCTGGAGTCCTGAGGGCCTGTGGGGTGGGCTTGGTGCTGCCTCAGGGGTGCGGAGGAGTGGGGTGAGTAAAGAAAGCTTGTGGGGAGAGTGGCTGGTTGCGGAAAGGAGTTACAGTTGCTGTAGTTGGGCCTTCCGTGAGTCCTTCCTCTGCTGCCGCCACTGTTCCTTTGGGCTCTTCTACTGGAAATTGAACGTGATTAAAGTATGTATTGGTGTTCCAGTCTTGTGGTGTGCTTTTCTGGCTTAGGGCACTCATTTGAGCCCCAGACCTCGATCCCTGGGGCTATCTTGCCTGGTTTCCTGGGCAGTCTTGATTTGCCAGCTCAGTTGCCAGTTTAGCAGTTGAACTTGTAAATAGGATTTCATATTGCCTTGTATAGCATTAGAGTTCTCAGCTAAGCTTGGTGTTCAGCCAGAGAGGGAAAAACATAAAGTAGGAATTAAAGGAAATGAAACAGATGTACCATAGAGATACCTCTATTATTAGGAGCTAATATTAGAGAAGGGTAAAATTCTAACTTGAGAATAGGGGAATTAGCTTAAAATGCAAGGACTCCTGATGTGCACCTTTTTGAATTCCTATATGGGGGCTATTTTTTTGGAGGGGATGGGAGCTGGTTTGGTTGTGTGCGGCCTGCTATAATCATGAGTGTTCTTTTCAAGTTCACGTAAGATGCATAACTCATTTATGTAATACTGTAGTAAGGATCTCCAAATGATTAGATTTAGTCAGCATAAGAGAATTTTATTACATTTACATTTACCTATAAAGTGTTAGAATAATGAGTGTTATTAATAGCAACTAATTATTGGACTGTATATAATAAAAAAGTGTTTCTTATAGTTTCACTGTAAGACAAAATTTAGTGCTAGGAGTCTCACTTTGTCATATTTTGATGGAGAGTTTAGAACTTCCTACAAAGCTGTGGTTTGGTCTTTTTCTAAGTTGTGACTTAAGTTTCTGTGATATTGTCTTACTTACACTGAATATAATCAGTGAGGTAAGGAGAGGTGAAATTTACATTTGGTGTGCCCAGTAGGGTTTGTTTTTTTTTTCCAGGAAGTTTGTAAAGCTGTTGTGACTAGAACAGATTATGACAAATTTCAGCAACCGTTGGGCTAGTGAAGGAGAAGAGCAGCCCGTGTGTGTATGTGTGTGTTTTGCCTAAAGCTCTTGAGATGCTGCAGTTAATGTTAGGCTGCTTCCCCCTTAAATCTCATCCTGATTCAAACCAGGGGAAAAACAGTAAAATCCAACAGTAAGGGGTTTTTAAGCATAATTATGAGAATACCAGGAGCTGTCTGGACTTACTAGCTCTCCGGCAGAGGGGATTTAATTTGGCACACAGTTTGATTTTCTGCTTCTTTATTGAGCAGACTTCATAATTTTATCATGCAATTTTATCATGCTTCATAAAAATTATCATGCATAATATTATCATGCAATTAAAATTTTATCATGAAGTTTTTACATAAGCTTGATAATACAACTACAAAATTTAGATGTTAGCATTAGATAAATACTGCTCTTTGACTACCCATACCTCAAAGTCAGTGCATCCCGATTTTGTATTGTGAAATCTGTTGAAGTTAATTTGTTAACATGATATCCAGTATGTGGCACTAATACTCAAGGTAGAGCTGTTTGAGGAGGAGGAATTAATTGCAGACGGGAAAAGCTGTTCAGAATATTTGGAATTACAATGCTAGATGATCTTCATTTAGCTCCTGATTGTACTTTATTTTGTAGTAACTATTCGCTGTATTCATATGATAATTGACGCTTTAAGCCAGATCCTGCTGTCTGCACAAGAGCTGCTTGTGATTGAGCTGCAAGCTGGAAACAAACAGTGTTCTGCTGCTTTATTTTTCTTCAGTATTTCTTCAACACAGAAGAATTCCCAGTGATGCCATCAGAAAAGTGTGCCAGGGTAAAAAGGCTTGTGGCTGTGCAAGGCATGGAGAGAGGGTGAGCCTGTAAAGATGATCTTTACTGCTCCAGTGACTGATCTAGTTGGACAGCAAGAACTGCAAGGTAATGTGCACTGGAAAACATTCTGATATCTAGAAGCTTCGGTATTTGACAGGTATAAGGAAATAAAGTCAAATTTGTGTAATCTTCAAGGAGCCTGAAGGGTACAGGAAAGGAAATTTAGGCTGACAGCTCTCTAGGTCTTACTTTTCTCTGCCTCACGCTTTCATAGGCATTTACATTAGTAAATGTGTAATACTAATGTAAATTAGGAAAGTGTGTAGTTTGATAGCATTTTACAGTGGCCTCTCTTTATAGCAGTCGGGATAACCATACAAAGTTCAGTGCACAAGAGAAATAGACATCAGGCATCTTTTTTCAGCAGAGTCTAACCTTGCTTAGTGGTGCAAATCTAGGATTACTTCAGTGAGTTTCTGCACATCATCGTATGATTGTGTAAGAGCACGTGAAATCTAGAGCTCTGCCACCACTGTCCGCAGCATACCAAAATGCTTTGGTTTGGTTGGGGATTTTTAACTGGTTTTGCTTAGTTTCTCAGAAGCAAGGATTATAAAATCAAAGTAAATAGAAACAATGAATGTATTTTGTCTGGGTTCCCATACTGGTACAAATGACTGTAGCACCTTGGCTGGAGTTGCAAGTGTAGGTATAATGTGAACTACATGCTTTTCATGGGAGTATCACATACTGCTCTTCTCTGTGTGGCATTGTATACAATAATTCTAGAGCCAGATACTAACATAAATTGTCAATAGGAATAAACAGAGCCTCATTGCAAAAGTGAGGCATGAATCAAGACACCAAATAATGACATTTACTAGTAAGCAAAAGTTAGTCAGTGATAGTCTGAAGAGTCTGAAGATTCCTGATTATTTCTTTGAGGTTATTAAAACTTCATCAAGACATAATTTTTTCCAAGCAAGTACATTCAGCTTTTGATAATATAAAGCATTGTGGAGAGTGATGTGTGTGTCAAGCCAAAACTGAGCATAATGATCTGTTTCTCAACAAGCTACTCTTCCCCATTGAGTGGCTGATGCCCTGTTGCTTTTCAACAGTACCATACTACTGCCATGCAACCTCTCAGTCTGCAGTGCCAGCTTTTGGATATGGCAGCACACTGGTCGTGAGAGTGGGATATTCATAACTTCTGTGTTCCTTGTTGTTTCTTGATTGCAAAGTTCATGTTAAAGGTATTATTTTTCCTGTTTTCAAAAGAGGTTTAAATCTTTATGCAAATTAAAAAAGTATATGTAGATGGAGAGCAAAATAATCATTAATACTCATTCACTCAAGAGCTTTGTTATGACCTCTCAACATTCCCCTTTCTTTGTTGAAGTACTTGGATGTGTTGTCAGTTTTAATACTTTCTTTCCAGACTGGGATGATATTATAACTGCTATCATCCTCCTCCTGCAGAGAAAGTGCTAGAACACAAGGTAAATGCTGATGGGCCACACCTGACAGGGTTTTTACCTCAGACTGGAATTCTGATGCTGATTAATGGTTCATATAAAATGTACTAAAGTCATATATCTTACACCTGGATGTATTACAATATAGCCACTGTACAGTATGTTTAGGCTTAAAGATTGCAAAGGGTGAGAGGAAATCTGTCTGAAATCTGTCTGTGACTCCAGCAATGCAGTTATGGAGATACATGTTCTGGAGTCTTCTTTTGGAGCTTGTGTGTTTACCTGGTCCTTTTGTAAAAGACCCTTGACTCAGTCTTATTTTAGAGCATGATAAGAGGAAGAGGACATGGTGCTTGTTGTTATTATACAGTCAACTTTGCATCACCAGTAGATGGGCTGGCTAGTTTTTGGAGAGAGAAATGAAAAACAAAGAAAGAATGCATTTTGAGATTCCATCTGACTGGCTGGAATAATAGTGTCTTGGATACACTGAAGAATGGGGAAAAACACAGCATCGTATTAAGTGCTGCCTCATTGTTCTGAACCATAAGTGGCTCCTGTGAAACAAAATTGGAGGACTGTGGACCACTTGCTTTTCTAGCTCAGGCATAGTATGAATTCACAGAGCCAGATTAGGAGTGAAAGTGCAACATTTGCCTGGAACTGGTTTCCCAGTAATTAATAGGTCTGCTCTACTAAGGCCAGCCCTGGTCAGAACTCAAGTGTGCCTGTATTGCCCTTCTGAAATGAGCTTCTTGTGTACATGTGTCTCATTTGCCTTGGATCTGGCAGAACTTACTGTTTCAGGATTAGTGCTTGGTCTGTAGTCACTTTGGATTCTTGCAGGGCTTATTGGCTTGGCAGGTGGGCCAAACCTGACCTGGCTCAGTACCTCTCATCTGTAGAAACAAAGTTACCTACAGCTGGGAATCCAACTTGGTCTGATAAACAGAAGATCTTTGTGCCAGCTGAGCCTTACCATTATATGAGGCATTTTGATCCCTTGCACTTCCCACTGCTAGGGTGGAAATTTGGCTGTAATAGCTGAGCAGGTAGCATGAGTACAGATCTCCTGTTTCTTGGTCGAATGCTCCATCTTCAGGCTCACAAGATTCAAATTTCTATTCCTAACTTCCCAGGAAGGAAAGTTGCCTTGCTAGCAGTTTAAAACTATGATACCATGCAGCTAAGAATCATGGTTCTGTGCAGCCAGAGGTAAGGTGTCCAAGAGGAGAGCTTGCTGGTTAACCTACCTCTCTGAGAGAAAAGAGCCCTGCGTCTCTGTTTCTGCAAATGCATACTTTACTGAATAGAAAAAGGCAGTCTGGGGAGTGGAGCTGTATAGGTGTGCTAATGAGTGATTTTATAGGAGTCATGACACTTTACGTTACATTTTTGGAACCGTGTTAGGCTTGAAATCTTGGCCTGGTTTACTATAGAAAGCTGTTTTCAGTGACATCTGGAAATGTTTGCTGTGAAGGGCAGGTTTTGATGTAACCACTTATATTCTGTGCAGATTTTACCACCAGGAGAGGGCATAGGCAGAGCAGGGGCAGACACACTGGCAATCAACATCAGTGTAGCAGGTTTTGGAATACAAGCTATAGAGTCCTCCTGGGACTAGATATAGACTTGATTTTTTGAGATTTATTTATTATTCTATCACAAAAAGAAAAAAGATTGCTGTAAACAATTATTAAACTGTAGTGAGGAAAAATAATAGTGTATTTGCTGGATAGACATGTTTGCAACAAGATTGTCACTTTTTTCCTGAATTAATTCAGGTCATTACTATGACAAGTACATATTTTAGCACCCGAATTGGGTATGTAAAGCAATGCAATTGCACTGCAGCAAGAAGTCTGATACAGAAAAGGGTGTGCTTTTATTCAGGAGACACTGTTTTATACAGGAAAGCATAGGATTGCAATGTTTTATCTGAATACTTATTCCCAGAAAATCTGTTTTCTGGGGCAGTCATGCTACTACTGTTCAAAAGTATCAGCTGCTAAATTGCAGCATCAGCACATGTCTGTATTAATATACTACATATTTGAAAGTCATTAGGGTGGTTGATAAGATATTTGCATGATCATTTAAATTGCCATAGCAGGTAAGTTCATGCAGGTTTTAATAACTATTGTAATTCTGGTTTTTGTATCACATGCAAATTCGTAATCCCTTTTTCTTCCACTTATGTGATTATCTTAGAGTCAGATTTTTCTCTCTCACCACTTTCACACTGGCACAATGTCTTTTATTTCAGTGCAGCAGAATTGCAGCCAAGAGGTTCATCAGGCCCAAGTCATCTTTCTTGCAAGTGAAATTGAGAGGAATAAATGTTTCCAAGTATTGTTAGGAAAAGATGTGGTACAGAGCAGAACTTGACATTTGCAGAGGATGAGCTTTCCTAGAGTTCTGATATATTGCCTTGCCTGTGTGGGTAGTGTTCATTATTTTCTCCTTTATATGAAAATTATCTTTGGCACGGGGAATACTGGCTAGGAGGGTGGTCTGGGGTGTTCTTTCTCACAGGACATAAGCAGCATGTAAGAGCACCTCCCTGTAACAGTCTTGTTTTATATTCCTTAATTTCTTGAACCCTTTAACTATACAAGGCTTTTAGGGGGAGAGTTTTATCATCAATCGTGATACTTGTTTTCTTTGAACAATCAAAAAAAAAATAGAGATAGGAAACTCGCTCTGTGGGATCCTTGTAGCAGGGGAGAACTAATTTCTCAGGTATTTTGAAGTCTCAGGTTATTTTGAAACTAGTAGTTTTAGGAAACTCAGCTTATGCTACATTTTGATTGCTTACACAGATAGTAAGGTTACAGCATAAGCTATATTAGCTAGCAACATCAAGAGCATAGGCTGCATGAATACTTTATCCTAGTAAGAGCTTTGATCAGAAATTTTTTGCTTTTTGAGATACACAAAAAAATCCAAACGTGAAAACCAGTTGGAGAAAACCAGGCCTTTTAAGCTATATTTCTCAGAAGCTGCTTATTTTCAATGGCTTATTTAGATCTGCCTTGAAGTTGTAAGCACAGTTCTCTTTCTATACTAGTGCGTTCATGCTTGCTAGTGCTAATGCAGGGATAGCCAGCCCTGGGAGCTTAAAATCTGTGTTGCTTGCTAGAAGTTCCGGTGCTATATGAATCCTGAGGCTGTGTTATGTATGAGAAGCATGGTTCGATTGACTTGGTAGCTGATGCTTAATCTGTACTACTAGCTCTGAAAGTAAGTTAGCAGATATTGCAGATGTCACCATCACTGGTGTTCCATATGACTTGTGACTTGTGTTGGAATGACTGGACTTGCCACTGTGCTCTCTTGTCAGAACTACTCCAGTTTTCCTGCCCCAGGATTCCCCAGCTGAGGTTGTTTTCACCTACTGGAATATTTGGCACATAGTCTGGGAGATCAGGAGAGACTGCTCTGAATCTCAAAGGTGCTAGACAACAAATGCTGGAACTGGAAAAAAGATGAAGTGAGAGTAATGAACTGCTGGATTTGGATGCAACTGTGTTAAAGAGCAGACTTTATCCATGAATTTGATTAAAATAGAGTACTAAAGGATGCTAATAGCAGTGTGTTCATATTCAGATGTTTTCATTTTCTGAATGCCAGTACTCTATTCCTTAGTTTATCTCACTGAATTTCACTGTGATAATGTTCCCAGTTAAAGCCAAACCATGGGAAGGCCAAAAAATGCTGAAAGCTCATAGTTTCTGCTACTGAGGAATGTTCTTATCTGTCAACACAGACATCCTTGACATCAGCTAGTCTATCTGCAATATCGCTAATGGAGAAGAGCAAGGACACTAATGGTGGGTTTGGTATCGTCTGACGAGGGGCATATCTGCCTTCTAGAAGGACAGTGAATGAAAAAAATATTTTGCTTACTGAACAGTGTATTGTTCAGAACATATTCAAAGCTTAGGAAACAATAATTACTTACTCCTTGGATTATTTTTTTTTTATATATAATGATGTAAGGGCCTTTATAGACATAATATGTTCTGGTAATTGGGGTTTTTTCGATTTATTTTGACTGCCTGGTATGTAGTGCATTAGGCCTGCTAAACCCTGAGCTTATTTTCTCCATCTAAAAAGCAGATTGGCGTAGACACACCTAAGAGGAATGATAGTCTTTGAAAAGTATGGAGAAGGCTCTGTGATTGTCTTTTACAACAAGTGACTATAGGCATGTTGAAGTGGCTGGGTTCTGCAACATGCTGCATTTCACAAGCATTTAAATTGTTGGTCCAGAAAAATGCTCAAGATTTTTGTCTTCTACTGACTTGAGTGATCTGATCCTTCTCTGGGATTAATCACTTAGAATAAAATCAGTCATAAATTACTTATTGGATGATTCTCATCTCCAGTATTTTTTTAATATACTGACCAAATTTTAATTTAACTTTCTAATGTATTGACAAATTTTGGCAGTGTATGGAAAAGATTCTTTAGGGATTGGGAACCCAATTTTTCATTACATATTGCATGTGCTGGATTCAGCAGCATGGCTGGCACAATGTCACAAAATGCACGTAAGATTCTGTCATTGTGCCTCTTCTTAAGACTTCATCATAAGCCTTGTTCCCTGACTGCACCTCTGCACCAGTGTCTTCCCCTTCTCCCCATTCATTGACTGGATTTATCCCTGTTGTGCTGCCCAGAACAGTCATGTGTCAATCTCACATGCTGAGACAAAAGCAAGTTAGTAGGGTTGGATAGAATAAAAAAAGATAACTGTTTTGTTAAGATTTGCAAAAACACAGTAATTTGCTCTATATATAAAAATACTTTCTGATCTTATACCTAATCACATTTCTCACAAAATATGTCCATGACAGATCGCATTTGTTCTTAAAAAAGCAAGTTTGGGAACACTGGTGGTAAGAGTTTTGTTCAGTTGTGGTGAGTGTAAGGTAGGTGGAAAGTCTGTTGTTGGATCTAAATTTCTGCAAACAGTAATTATGAACAAATTAGTAGCTTAGATTTTGATCATCAAAGAGTAGACTTATGGGAAGCATAGAGCACACATTGGCCATGTTTAGAAACCACAGAAAGTGCAAAACAGTGCATGCTGTCCTCCTGTCAGGAGAATGTAGTATCATGGGTAATGTTACAGTGAGGCTTCACTTTGCAGGTAGCAATATTTCTGCCAGTTATAACCCAGCAGAACATTTGCTAGGATGATATTACCAGTGTTTAAATAATTAAAAACGTGTTGTCATCAGCAGATAAGTAGAGTACACCTAATGAAGCATTATCTTTTGAATATCCCTTCTGTTCATTATGTGTTTTGTCATAAAATTCAGTCACTTGGAATGCCTTGTTTAGCCTTTTGGAAGATGGTCATAATACAAGTGTACTGCCTTCTTCCTAATAGCAGGGGGATCGTACATTCTGAAAATAATAAAAATGAAACCCTTTCTTATATAAACCTCTTCAGTGATAGCACTGAAAGCTCTTTTTAAAGGATTTAGAATCTTTATTCGTATTGTACAGAGGGGGAAACATTTTGTGGGAACTTAACCCAACAAGCTAGTAGTAGAGCTTGAGTTAACTTGGGTCTCCTTAAATCTTAGCTTGCTGCCCTATTCATGGGGGCATTCAGGAGCCCTGCTGCTCATTTGGTTACATTTTGTCTCATGTAGATGGTGATTGTGTATAGATCTAACACCTCGACTAGAAACAAGTGAAAAAAGGAGCAAAGGTGTTTGTCTTCCCCCTTATCTGCTTCCAAATTTTGGAGCTGAACAAGATTTAATCAAATCTCCAGTCTGACCAACAGCAGCTGCAGGGTAAGGCTCAATCATGCCTCATGTCAGGAGGCTGTTTCCAGTTGCTGAGTGATGATGCAGCTTGTCCATGCCTTTGTCACATCTTGAAATGGAGGGCTGGGCATGTTGCTATGCCTGTGAGGAAATCTTGCTATTCCAGAGCAACTGTTCTAATAAAGACTTTTCGTTTATGTCAACTCAATTATTTGGTGAAGTATTGCATGTACTTCTCTGTGCAATTATCAGTTCAGAGGCTTCCTTCTGTTACACTTAGAAAATCACATTTTCAACAGGATTTCTTTGGTCGAAATGTGTACACTGCATTTAGAATGCTGAGTCTTCTTGAAGGACCTGGATATAATTTTTTAACTGAGGTGTTGACAAAGTTTCTTGCCTTTATTCTTGTATGAACAAGCAGGGCTTCTAAAGCCTGTCTAGCCCCTTCTTCAAGAACACCTGAATTCGAATGCATCTAAATTTCAATGAGTGCTCAATTTTACCCCAGAAAGTTATAACTAATTGAATTTAGGCTGCTAGGTACAGAAATAACCTAGTTGCAGCTGCTGGTTACTTATGTTTCATTTCAGGTTTGAAGCGGGGCAGAGTTCAAATACATCATCTTACGTGTTTTCATAAGGAGTTCAGCGCAATACTCAGTTGTCATGGTAGAGCCATTCCCATCCAACTTTTACATAATAGCTAAGTAGTTAGAGCAGCTACCTCAGTTCACTTCCTCAACTCTTCTTATATCATCTCTGAGAATTGTGCCCTTTCCTGTAGGTTATAAAATGATCTGAGTTCTAATGCTTTCCAGTATGCTCTTTGAAAGTTGGCTCATGTGCATTTAGGAATCCAAAAATCCTGAGGTCTAAAGAAGAGCAAGTAAAAGGATACCTGATCCTGAACTGTGATTGGTAACATATGTGAGCAGAGCTAGAAGATGCTCTTCATGGGTTTTGAACACAGAATTCCTTCAAGTTTTACTTGGTTGCATGAAGAGTAGTGCAAATGCTAAAGAATCTCAAAGCACGTTTCCTTTTCATCTTACTTGCATTTTTTTTTCCACCTAATTGTAGAAGAACCACACCTAAATTTCTCTAGCTCTATGATGTATGTGTCACAGTGTGGTCAAATCACTGTGATCACACTCTGCAAAAATAACAAAATGCTTTTAATTTGTTCTCTAATATTTCTTCTTTGTTCTCTAATATATCTTCTTTAGGCAAAGTATAGTTATCCATAACTGTAAATACAACTACTAATGTGTTTATTTCTAATGACATAAGCATGAGGACTCTTGCACAAATTGTACAAATGCACTGTTAGGGAAAAATGAGGGTATGAGACCTAATATGAATAAATAAAACAATAAGTAACTTTATGTAACAATAAATGAAGTGAATAGGAATAATGAAAAATGCATCCAGTCTTGTCTGACTAGCACTGTGAGCTATTTAGTGGGAAATTTTAACAGAATTGAAACAAAAACAAAAAAAATGAAGAACCCCCCAGTGTGTGAATTATTAAAATAATCAGAAACCAATTTGCTTCAATTAAAAACATAAAGATGCTCCCAATGCTTTGATTAAGAAAAAAATTAGAAAGTTTCTATTCACCTCGGCAGGCATCTCTACAAAATGGAAGGTCCCTTGTGCTCCTCTAAAGCCATTTAATGCATATATGAGCATGGATTCTCAGAACTATCTATAATGCATATAGTGCTTTCTGCTCTCAGTGGCTTTTTTCCCACTCTCTTTACGTCATTTGCCATTTGTGAGGGTTGCCAGGGTAATGACCAATCATCCCTGGAGAGATGCCTGCTAGTAAAGACAACATAGGCTTTCTCTTTTTTGGTATTCTGCAGTATGTATTTGAGAGCTATTCTGATACCAAGATTGCAGAACTTTTATTTAGTTAGGAGGGAGTGAAAGTTTACATGCTATGAATTAACAGCTTACAACTATTAAGGTGAGATTTTTCCTTTTATATGTTAGTAACAGCTCTGTCTGGACTTATTCAAAGCACTAAGCATCATTACTAGTTTTATTTGCTATACGTGTTGCTGATCTTGAAATTAGTAATAGCAGAGAAGTTTTGCTTAATTTGAACACTGAAATCTTAGTAGTGCTGCGCATAGAGCAGGTCAAGATTTTATTCTCTTTGTAATTATGAGCCCTACAGCCTTTCTCACGACTACATTCACCATATACATCCACTCATCCCAAAAATATTTTCAGGAGAATTAATTAAAACCAAAAAAACCCACAGTGTGTTGTAATGCAGATTACAGAGCATTAACTGTGGTTGCCTCTAAGGCAAATGGGAAGTTCTGAATAGTCTTCATTGTACTGTATGTACATAATAGGCCACATCAACTGCAAACTGAAAATCTAGAGTTGAGCCCTATCCTATAAGATGTTGAAGATGTGTTGGTTTTAAATTTTATCTATTAAATAGACACTTGCAGGCTCATGGGCAAACTCTTTGTTCACCTGTGGGCAATTGAAAATAGAGTCTCCAGATTATTTTCTGAAACTGATCCCATCAGTGGAAGCTGGTGGAGCAGAATGAGCTTGTATTTTGTTCTTCTGCATGTGAGGACACATAAACAATGCATAGGAAACGAGGGGGGGGGGAAATTATTCAGAAGTTCCCAATGACTTTAGAAGTTTCTGTGGAGTATTTGCATGTGATCTGGGTTACGACACATAAGACTGAAGTGGCTGGTTTGAGGTGGGTTGTTTTGAACCACATTGGGATAATGCAAGACCCCATTTGTTGGTACAGTCTGCTGTTTGGGACCTGGTGTCCTGGAGGAAAGGGAATGACAAAATGGTTGTATTTTTCTACTGTAGAATTGTTGAGGCATCAAAGTTCAAAATGATAACTGTCTCACCAAAATTACTGTTTACAGCTATGCATTGTGCTTCGCATCCTGGCAGTCTTACATGTTGTGATGGGCACAACATAAACTAACCAGAATAAAGCACATATATTTTTTAGTTGCACTTTCTGCTTACTGCATATGCATACAGAGTGTGAGTTTGACTCGCACTTGTCCCCAGTGGAAATATATGTTTGGAGTGTTTAATTTAGCATGGTAAATTCCAGTTGCTATATTTTAGATGTTACTGTGTATTGAGATATGTTTGTGATAGCTTTGCATTATCAGAACAACAGAAGCACAGCAGTGAGTCTGGATATGTGAGTATATGTGAGAGAGCCCTGAGAGTGACAATTTTAGACTGAGGTAAAAAAGATCTTTTCATCATGCTTTTGAGAAAATAGGGTTTTTTTCAGAAAGTATTCTTTTTCCTCTTTTTAAAAATTGTTACTGTTTTTTTGACATCTCTGTTCTGGATATCACTTTTAAGAAGTTTAAGATATAAATAATAATTAAATGCTTACATTGGAGGAAAAAATCAGTAAGCTCAAAGAAAATCATTATCTAATGTTCCTAGTTTGTCAGCATTCCATGTGATTTCACCATTTTTAATAATCTGGGAAGCAAAAGCACAAAAAGATCATTTTGTATTATCCTTGGTGGTGTCTAATGAGAAGAAAATTACATGATGACAACTAGATAAGGCATGTTAATTAGTAAAGTAGGTTTTCAAATGAGAGATTCAGAGGTAAACCTTTCTGGCGGAAATGGTGGATAACAAGCCTCAGTCTTTATCTTTCCGTTCAACATTTTCCATCTGCTTCTCCATTTCTCTTTTGAACTTGAAAATGCTCTGTAACTGTATGTTAGAGAACAGCATCTACTTTCAGATAGTGGGACAGAGAGATAGAAGCTGAAAGGAGAAGAAGGGAATGAAGTCTGCATTGTGTGTTGTTCACAGTAGAATGTCAACAATTAGGACAAGGTGTTTGAGCTCTGAGGAGTAATGCAGGAGACAGGCAGTTCTGCACCAACAAGCCTCAGAAATCAGGAGGCAAACAGGCTGGGAGTAATGAAGGATAGCTCTAAAGTTAGGTGAAACTAAGTGGGTTTAGCAGTGTTCATACTGAGAGTGCAGTAAACTAACCAAGTTGTGAAGTGCTCCAGGGAGCAGAGTAGGAAGAGACAGGGTTCCTGGAGCATCTTGGTGAAACTGGTATACAAAGTTTGGGGTGGTTAATCTGGAGAGGGTAGTTTGGATAGAGACAGACCCTCAAGTCTGAAATACAGTATTTACCCATGACATAGTGTAAGTGCTGTTTGAACAATTTGACCCTTTTAATGCCATTGCAGTCACAATGTCTGTTGCTGGAAAAATTGGAGTGGCAAATTACAGTTGTTTCTTTATCTTTTTGAATACATAGAAAAGAAGAGGAAGAATTAACAGCACAAATTGATACACTGACAAAAAGTCAGGCTTTAGTGCAGGGTGCGAAAGTATGGCAGAAGCTAGAAAACGAGGAGATACCTCATGAATAGGAAGATAAGTTAGATTGATAAAAAAAAAAAAGTAGTGCTTATCCTAGAAAGACTGAGACATGCTGGATAAGTGCAAGAATATATAAAAACATTCAGTAGCCCAAACTTCTCATCCCTTGAGAAACAGAAGGCAGAAAAATAAGTGAAGGTGAATAATCATCAGGTGAACAATAATTTCTGAACAAAATGTATGACAAAGCACATCATTACTGAGTACTATCACCTCACCAGACAGCTCAGCCTAAGCTTTGGCTGTTGCTGCTAGAGGTTAATTCTCCTGAGACCTGATGCATTATTTTATCTGATAGGTGTCATATATGATCCGGTTTATCTTTTTTGTTGGTTGTTTTTTTGGTGTTTATTTAATGAACAGTATCTCTCTTAAAGGAATACTGTGAGTTTTAGTTCATGACTGTAGTAATTAGTGAGTCCATCTGATGAAAAATTTACTAATTCATTTTTTATCTAACCAAAGCCCTGTGGTTCTGCGGGGTTTTTTTTTGTTGCTGTTGTTTGGAATCTACACTATTATTGCATTGCCTGGGCCTGACTGTTCTCTGTTATGAAGAAGCATAGCTCTATTACTTCTGGGATCTGGTGACATAACTCCCAAACACTGATGTGAAATTGTGGAATACATGTATTCAGGGCATTAGATAAATAATGGAATTGCATGGGCTTAGTTAAAAAAAAAAAAAAAAAAAAAAAAAAAAAAAGAAAGCACAGAAATAGTTATGATATTAATGCCTGATTTTTAAATTACCAGTTATTGACACTTTTGAAAAAAAGTTGTGAAAATGTGCTTTATCATCCAAAGTTGCAATTCAGGAACATAATAAAGGCATGCAGGGAAAAGTTACTGATACTTGACCAGAAATATGCATAGATAGGAAAGATTGAAAATTAGTAGGTATTACAGATCTTTTCAGTGCCTGTTTTAAAGTCCATATTCAGGTTTACTTTAAAGAAGTAATTTTAGAGTATGTGTCCCATGGTTTAAAACAGAAGTGGTTGCCAGAAGATAGGCATTTTAAAGCACTTTATTAAAAGCTTCCAATTTGTAATTTTAGTCATATTTTCAAATGGTGCAACTTGACTTTCATTGCACGTCTGTAGGCTCTAAGTTTCAAAGAGACACAAATGCTTTTGAACCTTGTGAGACTATGGACGTTATATGTTATTCTTTACGCAGTGTTTTGAGTAGTCATGCTGTTCAGGGCCTCAATACTTAGATATGCACAGCCCTCTGACATCCCCCAGTTCATCCTGTATTTCTATTGTAGTTACAGGGTCAAATTGAAATAATCTGTATGAGAAGCTTGTATGAAAAACTTTCCTGGAGAGCAACATCTGTTATCTGGTGGTAATAGTGACTCAAAGGAGCTCTCTGGGAAGAGAATACAGACTGTCTCACATGAACAGGATGACTCAGTAGTTCACATTTGGAAAAAGAAACATTCTCCAGGCCTCACAAATGTGATTCTGGAGACTCATTACATGCATTATTACATGCTTTTGAGAAGCTCTCTGACACAGTGCAATGCAAATGGTTTCTGGCAGCCATGATCCTGTCTTCACAGAAGCAGAAGTGATACCAAACCATCTGCAATGCCAGTGCTGTAGATTGACTCTCATTCCTGTCTTGATTCCTCAGTGGCAACACATGTGGCTGTCATTTCACATGCTTGGTAATAAAGCTGAGTAGGGGGTGTAACAGATAAGGACTCTTAACCACTGCTGAAGTCCCAGACCTTGTAAGTCCTGACACAGGACTTGTATAAACTATCCTGGCCAGAGCCTGGGGAGACATGGTCTAGTGCGAGGTGTTCCTGCCCATGGCAGGGGGGCTGGAACTAAATGATCTTAAGGTCCTTTCCAACCCTAACTATTCTATGATTTTATGATCATCACAGGGCTCTGCCACACACATACCTGTTCACTGGTAAGTATATAACAGCTGAGGCTATAGCTTAGGTTAACTTGTTTAGAGAAATTATATTCTCTGAGTATTATGCGCTATGGACATGCACATCAGATTTCACAAAGACTTAATTTTACTTCCCATTTTATCTAAAATTTCAGTTAAATTCAGTTTCCCTATAACATGATTGGCCTTGCTATTTCAGGGCTACAAATCAAAGGAGCCTTACAGCCTCACCTGAACAAGTGAACAGGCATCCTACCTTAATGTGCCACTGATTAGTGACTGCAGTTCAGTTCAACTGAAATACATATGGGTGTTACAGTCCTGTCTTCTTTCACACAGGCTTGCGTCCTGCAAACATTGCCCTATACAAATAAAACTACTCGTTAAGTTCTATGTGGTAACGTAATGTAAACTGCTACAGACCTGAAATACTGAACAGCTTAATTGAGTGCAATTCCTGTTGACTTTGATGGGTGTTTCATTCAATTAGGGACTGCAGAATTTAGATCATTGCCTTTAGCTTACATCATTGCAAATATTAGTGATGCTTATAAAGCTTTCAGGGATCTTTCAGGCTTTTAGTCCACAAATTGACTGCAACGTGGAAGTCTTGCTTGGGGCTAAAAGGAGTACTTATATCCATCTCATCTTTCATTTACTTATTCCTGAGTCTTTCTGTGCTATTCCTTTGGGAGTGCTCATATAAAATATGCAATTTAACAAAGAGGGGAAAAGTAGGGTTGTCTCAGTACTGCAAGATTCAGGTTTCATTTCATCGCATTAGAAGTATGCCTTTCTTATTTTCCTGCCTAAAATGTAGAAGTGAATCTGATTAATTTCAATTCTCATAAAATGATGAAATTAAGGCACAGTAAATTTAGAGTGAATATTGAGGAAAATTAACAGTTTCCCAGGGGTAAGCATGGATACAGTGCTTGAAATTTTAAAACTACACTGCACTAGAAATATTAACAGAAAGAGGTAACCTGCTTTGGCAAGAAGGGGCTGGATGGCTTAAAAGAATTTTCACCTTTCTAATGTTGATGGAAGGTAAAGCCAGTGCCTGAGACACTCTACATGAGTAGCACAAGCAGACCTTGTGTAACTTAATTCTTACCTCTCAGCCTGTGATCACAGTAGAAATATGGGTAGGATAGATACCCTTATGCTGGCTCTGTGTTAGCCCCAGAAAGAAATAGAGCGCAGTTTCTACTCTTTTCCATTCAGTGCTACTGGGGGAAAACAGCAAGTAAACCATTTCACATATAGTGTATATAATTGCATTTAATACTTCTTATCTAGAATCAGCAAAGAAATGTCTAGAAACATATATACGAAAGCAAATGAAAACAAAAGAGGTACTAGGAATGGGCATAAGCACTTTGAGGACATGTACTGTAGAAATCTGATTGCATTTCATGCAATGTATTCTTACCATAGATCTTCCCAGAAAAATCTGCAGAAAGAGCTAGGAAAAGGGAAACATATACACATGCGTACCTTTGGGTCCATTTAGTAAAATTTGAGAAATGTATCAGTGGGAAAACTGACACACGTCCTGGCTAGAACACTGGCTATTCTGTCATTTTAGGTGAAGTGAAAGGTAGCCTTAGGTGGAAAAAAAAAAAGAGGAGGTAGCCTCCTTATACAAAGCATTTTTTTTTTTTTTGCTGCAGCAGTAAGCATAATAAATGTTATCTGTCAGGGAAAGAAACAGGCTATTTAAATTCAGGCAGCATAGCATCTTCAGGCGGAAGGGCTATTTTTAACTTCAGATGTAGCTTAATTTAGAAACTGAGCAGTTGAAGTCCCTTTTTTTTCCCTACTCCTCCAACTGGAGATTTTTTTTATAGTGACTGTAGATATCCCTGTGTGAAGATAAGACACTGAGTAAAATAAAAAATACATTGTCCTGAGTTGCAAGATCATGAAGATACACAGCTAAACAAAGCAGTTTTGTAGCAAAATTGTCATACATGTGTAAACACAGAGATTAGATTAGATTGATGCACTATTTTGTAAGCATGAGGGCCACTTTGGCAATTTGTCATAAGGTTGCGTATTATTTTTATGTCCATTTGTGCAAGACCTTACCAAAGTCTGTATTATTTTATGTAGGAAGTGTTGTAATTACATATAGTTATATACCACACATGATAAAGAGAGTGTAAATTTCAGTGGGTTTCTAAGGAGAAATATTTATGAGAAAACTGGCACTGATTCTCTGCATGGATTTTTCTGAACCAGCTTCTTGTATTTGGCTTTGTTTCCACGTTAATCATGAGAACTGAGAAGCTCATCTTGTTACAGAAGATACTCAGAATTAAGAATTGCAGATTTTACTCTATTAATTGATTACAGGCTTTTTAACGTATTCAGATTCAGAATATGAAAAAATCCTCTTACAAATGGAAGTACTTCCAAGATGGCTTGTTTCAAACAGTCTTCTTGCATAATTGCATACTCTATGTCACTCAACATTCATTTATTGAATTGCAGTGGCACTTCAGCATAAAACTTGAGTCTAGCTGAATTTTGTAATTTACCTGTTCCAGCTCAGCCAAAAGTGATTCTGAAAGCTGTTGTAGTTGCATAACAATAACAAAAAACAGAGAGAGACATGTGCCATTGCAACAGAAATAACTGGGTTACTAATAATCTGAATGTGACATGGAAGTTGGCTCTATTTCTGAGCATAATGACACCTTCACCATTAACAAGCACATACAACTTCTCACCATTTCTGAAATTTTGCTTAAAATCCTGCAATTATAAGTGAAAGCTTCTGCTGCCATTTATTCTTTTACTTATGACAGCTAAAATTAGGGCCTTTCATTCCATTGTTTTATATACAGGATACCATGATGTAATGTATTAAGAACATCACAAATCAAGTTAGAAATTTAGACTTATAATCATTAATATTCAATGGAAGTTAAAAATAAATAGCATGTAGAGCTGGACTGCTCCTGAATTGCCCACTTTGGATGGGTATTCTTTCATCTTCTTCTTAAACACTTGTTTTTTAGGAATGCTACTTTCCCCAGCTAGTTACTATATGGAGGGAATATGGGATTTAGCAAAGAAGCTGTTAGAGGCATTAGACTCTGCAGTGGGATTTCGCTAATTCTCTGTTGGCCAGACAAACCTGAATTAATGCTAAATTTAGTCTCTGGGAGGCATTTTACTAGCGCTATCAGACTATGAAATTCAGTCTGTGATGCACAGTTTGGACTAGGAATGTGAATCCAGAGCCCTTTCTTAAAGAGGATTTTCTTTATAATAAAGCAGATACACTGCACCAATATTTGCTGAAGTGTTTCAACTTTAAAAAGAGAATGGGTTTTTCTTATCCAAAGGCTTGATCTGAAGCTTGTAGCAAAAGAAATATTCAACACATATACTTGGCTAGGTAGGTTGGCATGCTGACAGGAGGCAGGATTCAGTTACCTATTAAAGAGGTTTCAAAAAAGACTAAAAACCATCCAAAAGGAGTAGTAGAGTTGTCAAGAAAAAAATGAAATCTTATGGAATCATGAGTAATAATTTTGGTCTTAAAGAAATACAGGATATTTTGAAAATAATTTTCTGAATGGCTTTGTAAAATCTAATTGGCTTACAAAGGTAACTGTCCATTTGTATCTGCTGTGTTTTCATTTAGCTTGTAGTACAGAGGAAGAAACTATTTTGACAGCAAGTAATAGTTCTATTTTCAGGCATTCTAACACTTTACTAGGACAATACAGCTATGAAGAATTAAGGTGACACACAAATGATGAGGCTTGGGTAAGGCTAGACTTTGAGACTTGAGTTTCAAGTAAAGCTAGGGTTTCTAATAGAACAGCACTGAAATATTCTGATTTATCCTTATGAGATTCCTGCCATTTCAGGCCAAACTCTTTGATGAGATTATAATTACAATCACCAGTAAGGCTGAATTAGAAAACTGATGACTTTTGTTTCTGTATCCAACCTAATGATAATAATTAGTTGTTATTTAGTAGTTTGCATCCACAGATCTCTAAGTGGTTTATAATGAGTGTCAATATCATGGCCTTGTTTACAGAAATGAAAGCACAGAAAGAGGAAGTGAGTACCTAAGATCGATGAGCAGCTTGGTAACAGGCCTAGGAACAGACCCACATCTTGTAACCCGGGCCCAGGTCTTATGTTCTCCCCATCTATCAAACCAAAGCAGTATTTTTATTTTCATCTTGGAATCTGAAACCAACTTTATCGTGGTTTTGACTTGAATTTCTAGTAGTTTCAGATGGTGATGTTATAATTCAGAAAGGAAATTTAAAAATCCAAACCAAACAACATCCAGGCTCGGATTTTCCTACCTCAGGTTTTCCTACAAGATTCCTGCCTGAATGTCCAGATAGATTTGTGTTCCAGAAACATGAGTAATCCAAGCAGGCATTCAGGTGCTACCCTGCTAAGAAATTTCTACATAGGAGGATGACTGGATAGAGTACCCAGAGGGTTTCATAAACAGCCCCCTAAGACTTTTCATTACCACGCAAATTCTTAACTTTGTCTCCAGAAGGACCGAGATGCAGATTCCTGAATATGGTACTCTGTATATTCTGTGTCTTTACCCTTTTAACTCTTAGTATGACAATTCACATTTCCTGTTGTAAAGTGACTGCTGTGGAGCTGGGAATGTTTTCTGCAGCTATTTATGTCTCTGTTTTCCCTGAGAGATACTGACATTTGCTCCACAATGAAGCAAGCCTGGTTTCCTCTGCCTTTCCTCCTCTAGGTAGCTACCAGCTATTGAGACTGGGTTACTTTTAAAACATGTGGTAGTGGACCATGCTATAACCTGCAGACTGGATCCAGACCCTATCCAGGGACTCTGAGAGAGGTGGAACCAGACCTCTGAGGCCTCCTGACTTGTATTTCTGCCTGATCCCAAACCAGTCATTATGCTTCTCTCTCTGTCTATATAATCCATGTACACTACTTCCATTGTCAGGGAAACACATGCTTAATGTACTGGCCTTTCCATAAGAATTTTATTATAATTTTGTGTTTAAAAAAAATTAAGCCTCCTCTTCTGTGTCACTTGTTACAGAATTTTTTTCACTCGTCAAAGAAAATGTGTCAGTATTTTCCATGCCCACAAATCATGGGAGGGAGGACATGCAGTAGGCTGAGTTTCTATTAATCAGAATGCTGTCTTCTCAGAAATGGGAAATTGATTTTATCTAAGTGTGACAAACAAGAAGTAAATTGATAATCAGGTGAATACAGAAGACTGAAACAGTCATACTATGTGTCTAATTATAAAAATACAGTATGCTATGCCTGTATAGGGATTTTCACAGTCAGTAAGTAAGCTGTTCACAAACATATGTAGGCATCATCGTCCTGTGTTATATAGGTGGGGACATCTTTCATCTTGGAGAAGATAGTAATGGATTAGATACTAAAAACAGTCAAATTCTAGAGTGCATGCTCCATAGAGGGGATCAAAGACTCAGATGATGTTTAGACACACAAACAACCAGAAATACTAGAGCAGGAAGGAGTATGGTTGAATCAGTTACTGCACCAAAAAAATCTGCTTCTTCTAGCTTCAGCAAAAATTGTGACGTAGAAATGGAGTGCGGAAGCACAGGGAAAGAGATGTGTAAAGCAATTCCTATTGCCTAACCTTACATGCCTAACATAAGTGCCTAAATGAGGAAGAGAAATTTTCCTGGCTATTAGAATATTAAATGCAGATGATGTTCTGAATTGCAAAAGTAATTCGGAATTCACAAGTATGACTTCTGCTCTGAAGCACCGCTGGAGGAGCCTGACACTCCTCACTGATTATGTTGGAGACTTACTTAGTTAAACTAACTGCCCACCTTAAGCCCCTGAATTAGGTATTAAACTCACGCAGTAGTGAAAACCCAGTCCATGTAGGGTCGCTGCAAAAGCAACTTTGTACCCAGGACCACAAACCTAACACTGATAATATTCTCTCCTTGTATCATCACCTTGGGAAACTTCAATTTTCCCATCAGACTTCTCTTTCTGTTCTTTATATGACATTCAGATCATGTATGTGAAGGCTGAACAGTTTGTCTGAAAGATAAAGTCAATGTAAGAGAGTACCTTAGATCCGTGCATTGCATCTGTAACCGAATCTAAAGTCAGACAGACTCAAGGACTCTCCTCTTCTGTGTTCCTTCCTAGAGTTAGGAGGTTATTTCTCTAGGATTGACTTTTGTAGAAGTCCCTGGCAAAAGTGTAAATTGTGCTGTTTAGCTCTGTCATGGGTTCAGCAGCAGCAGTCATTTTTCCCTTTCTTGGTAGCTGGTGCAGCGCTGTGTTTTTGCCTTGTGGCCTGAGAACAGTGCTGATAACACCAATGTTTTAGTTACTGCTTAGTACATTTTGGTCT
>JANRGW010034853.1:0-10171 GCA_024733675.1 Psilopsiagon aymara
GAAACAAGCCAAACAATATAGGTCTGACGCTGACATGAGTTTTGAAGGAGGATGAGAAGAATAGTTATACATTATTTACCCTACTTACAAATTCTTATATCTTGACTGCAATTTCTTATATGCAATCTGTTCTAAATAAGTAAGATTTTATTACATTCTCGGTAGCGACAGTTATGCTTTGTTATCTCTTGGGCCTCGAACCATTTGATATTGTAATGTGCAATTAAGTCTGAAGAATACATATTTGATAATGACATTTATATTTGTTGAACGAAATTTCCATATAATTTTGTCACTGGTAAGACCCTACTTCACAAAGAATTTAGAAAAGAATTCCAATAATGCTTCACTGAAACTGTATCTAAATAAAAGCTAATATTTTTTATTAATTATAAAACAGAGTAGCTTATAAGCAATCATTGGATTTTTTTTTTGCCCTGTGTTGTTTATCTTGTTCCATAGGATATAAATGTGACTTTGACGAAGATAAGGTTCCTTCCTGCAAGAAAAAACCTGTACTTCACACGATTTTGGTAAGTCTCCACGGTCTTTTACTCTCAGCAGGACTTATTAACTCAAACACAGGACTCTGTTAACACAGCTTGAAGTTTGCATCTGGATCCTGCCTTGAGAGCTGAGAGTAGCCAAGGGAGAGCTTACTTTCATCCAACTGAAAAACAGCCAAACGAGAAGAAAACAGTCTTTGGCTAATCAGCAGCATCTTCTGATGTCTGCCTGTGCGAGTTATCACTCCTAAAACTGGAAACACAGTTTTTCATTCCTTTGGGGCAATTTTATATTTGTATTGAACATTTTTATGTTCTTTGTTTCATGCTCGTTTACAAGAATAAAGTGACTGTGACCATGCTATGTCACGTTGAGAGAGTTGACATTTTATTTTTTTTTTTTTTCCAAGGTAAATGCAGAGCACAGATTTTACTTGTGGCTCAAAAAAACAGATGTTATGATTTTCTTCTGTTGAAAGCATCTTGAATGTTGACAAATGTTCAAGTTATAGGTTGATTAATTTTCAGCTGATGCATGGGAGTTATTTTACCTGAAACTTTATTGAAAAGGAAGGCTTCAGTGAAATGTGATAGAAATGTCAGAGCTAAGAAAGGGCTGTATTTCATAAACTGTTGGAATAGCCTGCATATTATAGTCTAGAAAAGAAGCTATGACTATGGAGTGTACTTGGATAAACATTGACATTTTTTCAAATATTTATACTTCTTGTTAACTTTAAGATTCTTAAAACATTACAAAGTAGTTTCAGATTTCTGAATTGAGGTTTGCATCATGTGCGAGTGTGCATGTATAAACATATATATGTAAACACACAAGTACATACACATTTATGTTCTTATTTTAATGATCTGCAGATTTGAGAAACACTTTGAGAAAGTGAGTTTATTTCTAGGAAATTCTTCTGTGCTCCTGTCTATTTCTTGATTTCACAGTTCAGCCCTGATGTAGGGACACCGTGTACTTTCCAGGTTACGATATTGACACACTCTTGAAACACTGACATTCTCTTTAGCCCTGGACAGCTCACAGATCTATGTATTGATAATGCATAAGGGATGATGCAGAATAAAATGAAAGTTAGTAAATTAGCAGGGAATAGTTGATGGTTTTCACATCCAAAACATGAGACATTTTGACTGCAAGGTGCAATGTATGGCTTGGAAATTATTTTAAAATAATAAATTTTGAATAATTGCATGCCATCCATTAAATGCTTACTTTCATATTTCTGAATGAAGGCTACTGTTTGGTAAAAAAAGTTTATTTTTAAACCTACTCCTTCTGCAGAAAAAAAAAAAACTTCAATTGCACCTATTTTGTACCATTCGGGTAACTTAAATGAACTTAGCAATAAAAATGAATTTATTTTAATATCAGAAGTCCTGCTTAAAAAGAAACAAGAAGAAAAAAATTTCTTCATTGCATAGTCGAAAAGTGAATCCTGAGAGAAAATAGAAAATCTAAATAATAGTTACATTAATGTCGCCTGTCGTTGATCTATCTGAAATGTCTGACCTAGTAGTTAGGCAGATTTGTCATATAGGTTGTAGGAAATAGAATTATTAGAAGATTCTTAGAAGACTAAGACTAAGTCAGTGTTTGTTTCTCTAGGCACTCAGATCATAAACTGCTCACCTGTGCTTGTATATATTACCTGACTTCAGAGTAATTTTTGCAGAAGAGAAAGGAAAGCCATTTTGCCCTGAGTTAAATATTTATGGTCACTTTACATGAATACTGGAAAGAGCAGGAACACTCAGAGGACAATTTTAGAGTGAAACTAATGAGCCTAAGCTAGATCCAGAGGAACAGGATAATCTCTCTCATCAGACAACTTGTCAGGTCCTAGCTGTTCCTGTAATGGCTCTACATCAAGCTCACCCTTCTAGAGAGCATCAGATACCCATGACATCTTCTCCTGCCCTCTTCAGAGGCTATTGTTTTATATACCTGTTGCTTTCTAAATTAAACTCTTGGCATAAACTGCCAATGGGCTTGCTAATTACACAGTTGCAAGCCAAACATTTGGACTTTCTTGACATCTATGTCCAACCCAATTGCTCTCAGAGTTTCTATCGCCATGTGATCTCCGGACATATGTTTCAAAAGTGCCAAGCTAGGATCATCTGTATAACAAAGTTCATATATTGCTTTTTTTATTCTCCAGCTCATACCAGCTAGAATATTTAGTTACAGCCAAGGAGATATTCTCAGTGTTTAATTCATCTGGTCAGTACCTTTGAGTTGGCTTCGCACTGCAGAAGGTGTCTAATTGCTAATTAATATTGTTATTAAGTAATATTTATTATTATATGGGATGAATCCCACTACAAGTGTCAATAAACATGCATTAGTATAAACAAGAACATGCAAAAGAACTAGAAAATAGATCAATAAAACAAAATACATTGTCATTTTTAAAGAAAATACATCTATTACATATATATATGTACAATTTCGTGACAAGCTTATGTAAGTACTAAAAGAGGGTCATAAAGAGTGTGCATCCCCTGAAGTTCTGCCTTAGCTAGTTCCCTGTAAATATCACAGAAAGCATTTCTATCTGATAAAGGCTGTTGCTTCAAATCATACTACTCACCAGTCCTTATGCAAATGGACAGAGTCACAGGCTCCCAGTAACAGGGGCTTAAATAATCATCCTGCATGTACCCAATGAGATTGTGGATATGCAGCTTGAATGTCTGATAATTGTCTTTCCCTACAGTTTAGAATTAATCCTTCTTACTTTTCAGTGTTAAAATTTGTTTAAACACCTAACCAGTGTTCATGTTGTGCTAGGAAATGCGGAAGTTCACCTTGAAAATGCTGAAGTTCAACTTGAAAATGCTTTCTACTTTCACATTATCTTTTTAGTAATAATGAGAATAAACCTAATTATAATGCTTTGTCTGCAAATATATTTCACTGTAATTTTTCCTGCTTACATCTGGTATTTCTCTGTAAAGGAAATATCTCACAGTGTCTTTACTATGTAGGCATGGAAATTTTATTTCACAATGCAAACTTAATTATTACTCTGTTTCCTTAAGTAGGAAGCTTACTTGTTCAGAAACATTATTAGTGGATTTTTAATATAGAAAAACAACAGAGTAATTTAATTTGGTTTTGTAGCAGCATCACATTTCAGACAGGTTGTAAGAACATATTGTTGTTGGGGTAAATTTCTTATTCATATTAAAAAAGTTGTAGTAATTCTATGAAGGCAGGAAATTACGTTTTACGTTTAGGTCTCTTTATAACAGAGAGTGATAGTAACCTTGCAACACTGTCCATAATTTAAATATATTGCAATGCATTTTTGTAGTAAAACTGTCTTCCTTTCCTCCTCTCATGCAGATTTTAATTTCAGAATTCTTCCACTTTGATAAAATTCATACAGAATTATGCATGGCAAGTCCAAATGTTTGGGTTTTTTTTTTTTTTATTATGGGTTTTTTTTAAAAAATTTAATGTATTAATGCATTTCTCCTTCCCTATACATTCTTACTCACCTTCTGTGAAACTTTTCTTGCGTTTCCTGTGTTACCTTCTAAGTGCCATATATACTTATTGCATATATACCTCTGGTCTTCCATTTTTTGTTGTTTGTGTTTCCTTTTAATAGAAATGTTGCAGAAGTAGAGCTATGTGAAGCTATGTTTGAATATCAAGTAAAATCTGTCTAGACACAGGCACCGTATAGCTAGACTCATTTAGATAAAAGAGAATGACAGTGCTGATATATATCACTTTTAAGTTTAACTGTAACATTACCGGTTGTATGGCACTTGCCTTTGCTGCTCTGGTGTGTTGACGTTTCTTGGAGGACTGGCAGTAAATTGTAACTCTCTAAGCTACTTTTGGAAGCTGATGATGTAAGAAGAAAACTTGCAGCTTAGGGCTCTCTTGGTGGGACTTGAATTCAACTGGTGGATTTACTGGTATATAACAAAAGTATTATAACAAATGTAGTAAAAATGGCTTCAAATATTAACTGTGAAAAACATGAAGAACAATTACCAATGTTAGACTTTTCAATACGTATAGCATTCATGTGGCACTTCAGAGGCTTTAGAAGTCAATCAGACTAGATCAATTGTACTTTTATTTCAGGCAATGACTTTGTTGTACATGCAGGCAGCCCTCAATCATCTTCTGATCTGCATGTCATGGATCACTGCTATTAGGATATTATTATATTTGTAAAGAAAAAACTGAACTTCTTTGAAGAAGTTCATATTTTACCTGGAAAAGGAAGTACAACAAAGCAAAATATTGTTGCTATCAAAAGTAAAAATTACATGCAATTATTTAAAAGGAATTATTAGTATTCTCCCACTATATATAAATTTGTATGAGAAAAGAGTTCTTGGTTTGTAATTTCTTTTTACTCTCTTCTTGCATCCTGTCTTTCCCAAAAGAAAACAAAACTAAAATAATTAAAAACAAGCTGCTTCAGTAGGATTGGAATAAGCCTCCAAAACTAGAGCAGAGAGGTGCAGTAAGAGACGAGACAGAAAATAACACATTTTCTTTGAATTTAAGAATCAACTAATTGATTTCAATTAGGTCAACCAAATAAGAATGAGATTATAAAAGCCAGTGAATTAATATAAATTTATTTCCTCTAAAATTTATATTAATTTTCACTAATTAAACAAATTATCTGATTGTTTGCTTTAAACTGGGATTTATTTTGAAATTCCATGGTTTATTCTATTCCTCTATTCTACTGAAAGTTACGTTGTTCTTTGAACTCCTGATTGTGACTTAATAGATTTCTCTCTCTTTTTTTTTTTTTCCCTCAGAAGTATCTGAGGTGGTGAAAAGTAGCCAGGAAAAGTAAAGTAAATCATGAAGGAAAGAAGAATTAAAAAAAAGGACCTTGTGATCACACATTTCTCTTTTGAGTAGGAATTCAGTGTATTAATGAAAAAAGTTAAACCTGTTTTAGCATTGACACAGGCTTCTTTATGTCCTTCACATGAAAGAATAAATTCAATTTGTGCAGAATACTGTTAGGTGGCATTAAATCAGCCATCCATTAATGCACTTTGAACTGTGATATAACAATCTATGTAAGAGAAAACTTCAGTTTTAAATACCTTTTCACTTCAGTTGTCTTAATCTTCTATTTCCTAAAATGTATCAAGAAAGTCATGTGCAAGAAAGTCATGAACCTACTAAAGAAAATTAATGACAGGCAACAAAAATTATTAAGGTTTTGAAACAATCTGGCACACAAGGATAGGCTGAGATAGCATGCACTGTTCAGCCTGGGGAAGAAAATATTTAGGGGGATCTCACTGGTGTTTATAAATACCTGATGGATGGCAGTAAAAAAGACGGAGTCAGACTCTTGAGTAGAACTAAGTGAAAAGAAAAAGCCAATGGGTACAAACGAAAGCCAGCAAATTCCACTGAAACATGAGAATAAACGTTTTTACTGGGAGGGTAATGAAATACCAGAACAGGCTACTAGTCCATCTATGTTATGGAGTCTTCACTGCTAGAGATATGCAAAACCTGACTGGATGCAGTCCTGAGCAACATGGTATATATGACCCTGCTTTGATCTAGGAGGTTGAACTCTGTGATGCCCAGGGTTTCTTTCCCACCTCAGACATTCTGTGATCCTAAGATTTTACGTTAGGATTTTGTGCCAGGAAATGTGCTTCACGTGTAAATCTTTACATTATTTAAAGCAATAATAAAGTTTTGAATTTTTATTAGTTGCCTTTTACTTTCCTAAAACAATGTTGTACTGAAACACTAATCAGTCCATATTGATTCAGCTATGTTAAGAAATGTACAGTACTTTTTTAAAAGTATTCACCAAAGAATCCATTTAATGGTGCATAGGAATCAGGTGCTTTTATTCCCAGATTTCTAAACTGTAGTTAATACTGTTGATATTTCCAATGTGATTTGTATATAACTATATGCTATTAATATTTCACAAACCTGTTACATGTGGGGCATCTCTTTGAGTCACTTTGTTGGTCCTCTTGCTCAAGAGGTATCTGGGAGCATGTGCAAGAAAGGGATGTATTGTTTTCATGCCATACAACACTTAGTTGTCCATGCAATACCCTAAAGAAGGTTAAACTCATAGACAAATTTCAGACTGCTAAAACTTCAGCAAGACCAGGAAGGAAGAGTTGTTTGTAGGAAAAAATCTGAAAAAAAGACTTGAAAAAAAATTTGAAAAAAAAAGTGTCTTTGATCCAGAGGTATTTCTTAGGTGTCATTGTATATCTTGACAAGGATATTACAGGAGTAACACAGTTTTAACATGGTATTTTACTAAATACCTCTGATCTTTCTTTTTTAGGGTACCCAGAAAGTGTGGTAGCATAAATACTTTCTAATGCTAATATTTATTTGCAATTTAGACATTTTAGATTTTGCTTCTTGTTGGACTTTAGTTTAAAACCATATGGAGACTAAAACTAATAATAGAAGTTCACTCCTTTAAAAGTCATGTTGTTGTGAATGTGTAATTTTAATACAGAGGTTTTTTTATCTTCTGACTTTCTATTGATTGCTAAAGAAATGTTTAGAATTGATAATTTTGAGTAGTAAAACTTGAGGTACCTTAGGAAGCATTAACGTGCTCCCTCTGTCAGATTTACTACACTTCCAGTCAGAAGGGATATCTGAGACTTCTGCTCCAAAATAGAGTAGATATGAGTTAAAAAATTTCCCACCTCTGAAACAGGTGAACTTAGAGGCACAAAAGAGATGTGGTGCTTTATTTGGAAAACTAGAAGCCCTGTGGCAAGGGAGTAGAAAGAATAGTTTGCCCATTTGAATACTTCATATAAATTATTTCACTTAATGGTTTCAGGTGTTTTATAATCTATTATTAATGAAGCTGGAGGACCTAGGAATTTTATAGCTATATGATTATTACAGTAATTTGAAATAATTCCATAGTTTTTGCTGCAGTTAATAGTACATTATTAAAATTAAAACAAACTAACAACAAGAAATAAAACTTTTTATCTTTCTCCTGAATTAAAAAGAGATGGATTTTCAATTACCAGAAGCAGCAACAAAGGTATTTTGGGGTTTGAAGAACCAATAAACAAAACCAGTGTGGGAAAAAAAAATAGCCCTAAACAAAACATCATCACCATCCCTCCACCCATGATGTTAAGAACAGCAAAATGACTACACTAATTATTTGATATTCATCATCAGTTTGCAGCATCTGCTGTGGTATCTGACAGTCCACTTAAAATGAATCCCAGGAGGCTAGCAGTGCTTAATTCACAGAGAGGTGGCCATGGATATTAAACGATCACAAAGATCTCAGTGCTGCAAAAAGCTGGAGTCATTGCTTCCTATAAACAGGTATATGTTTGAGCACTGAACACTACTTGTATATAATGAGGTTGAACTTTGATATATTTAGAACTTAGAAGGCATTTCTCGCTATTCTTAAGAAAATAGATTCGTCTGAGTATGCATGAGTAGAAATGGTAAAGGCTGAAAATGAAACTGCACGGAAGTCTGCTAACAGAAGCAAAAAGGACAGTTTGCAATTATTTTGCCTTTAATATCTTAATAATGTTGGTATTGCTTTTATATACATATAAAAAATATAAACATAGAGATGTTTTATGAGATTTTTGTGGACCAGGGTTGATATACAAAAAAGACAATAAAGTAATTAAGGTGTGAAAGTAATTTTTGTTGCTCACATCTGTACCCGCCACTGCCTCCCCAAAGCACAAACTCCCATTTCTTTTCTTTCTTTAAACTAAAAATAAATAATAATTATGTAAAGGTCATGTAATTACATATTTCAAACAGGTGTGCAGCTATAATAAGGCTAAGTAAAATCAGAATGTGTAGTATGCAGCAACTATACTTTAACTATATTAAGTACATTTACTTTAAGGATCAGTTATATCTATTATGTATGAGTTGTCAATTGTGTTTTGGAAACAAGCTGCATTTTCAACATAAATTCATATCTCATGAAGGCTTTTTATCTTTGAAATTTACTTAAATAATTTGCAAATATTTGAGGATTATCTATCTATTCTGAATTTTGAGAAAAATACTTTGGATCAGCATTATTTGGCTTAAAAACAAAAATAACTAGGAAAAAGTTTGTAAAAATTTTGTGAGAATCTAGAGGGGTTTTGTTTTAGAATTTTAACAGCTCTGTGAAATTTTTAGATGAGCCTTCTGTTTACATCATATAAATGATCAAAATGATCAGACCCAACAGAGGGATAACTTCAGCATTCTTCACATTTCTTTATCAAATAATACCCCTCTTGGAAAACTTAGGTGAATTTAGTTCCAACATACATCATAAAAAGGAGATTCTTGGGATTCTCAATCAAAATTCATCTTGTTTTAGCACAATGTTCAAGATGATTAAATTTTCCATTTTCTGTTCTCCATAGGAGCTGAAAAGCCGAGTTACTTTTTCTCCTGGTTCCATCCCATGCTCATAAAATTTTAGATTGCAGATTTTTCAAAGTACAGAGTCATTACCCAAGTACATTTATTTATCAGCAGAAAGTAAAAAAAAAAAATAAAAAAGTAGTTGTTAAAAGTGTCATTGCTGGTGGATGAAGCGGCTTAGCGAATATCCATCATATTTGAAAAGTTTCATCAGTCCAGTGAAGTTCTCACTGACTGAAAAAGAGGAAACGTAACCCCCATTTTTATAAAGGGGAAAAATGAAGATGTGGGGCACTGCAGACCAGACAGCCTCAATTCGGTGCCGAGCAAGATCGTGGAGCAGATCCTCCTGGGAACTATACTGAGGCACATGGACAATTAGAAGGTGATTGCTGACAATTAATATGGCTTCAATAAGGGCAAATCATGCCTGACAAATCTGGTAGTCTTCCATGACAGGGTTACAGCATTGGTGGATAAGAGAACAGCTGATGACATCATCTACCTGGGCATGTGCAAGGCATTTGAGACTGTCTGACATGACACCCTTATATCTAAACTGGAAAGACATGGGTGTGATGGATGGACCACTTTGTGGATTACGAATTGGCGGGATGTTTGCACTCAAAAAGTTGAGGTCAACGGTTCAATGTCCAAGTGGAGACCAGTGACCAGTGTTATTCCTCAGGAGTCAGCACGGGGACTGGCATCGCTTAACGTCTTTGTCAGTGACATGGAGAGTGGGACTGAATACACCCTCAGTAAATTTGTCAATGACACCAAGCTGTGGGGTGCAGCTGACAAAGTTGACAGAAGGGATTCCAGCCATAGGGACCTTGACAGGCTTCAGAGGCGGGCCCACGTGAACCTCATGAAGTTCAACAAGACCAAGTTCAAGGTCCTGGACCTGGGTCAGGGCAATCCCAAGCACATATAGAGGCTGGGCAGAGAATGGATTGAGCAGCCCTGAGAAGAGGCGTTTGGGGAAACTCAACATGAGCTGGCAGTATGCACTGGCAGCCCAGAAAGCCAACAATAGGCTGAGCTACATCAAAAAGAGCAAGTCCTGGAGGTCAAGGGAGATTATTTTTGCCCTCTACTCTGTTCTGATAAAACCATATCTGGAAAACTCTGTTCAGTGCTTGTCATGGGTTCAGCAGTAGCAGTCATTTTTCTCCTTCTTAGTAGTTGGTGCAGCACTGTGTTTTTCACTTGT
>JANRGW010034854.1:0-56444 GCA_024733675.1 Psilopsiagon aymara
GCCCCGGCCCCCGCCTCCTCCCGTGCCGGCAGCGGACGAGCGCGGGCGCGGCTGGGACTCGTAGTCCCCCCAGCGCACCCCGCCGGGCGCGCACCCGCCGCTGCCTACAAGTCCCAGAATGCAGCGGGCCGCCCGTGCGCGCGGGTGTGGGGCGCGTCCCCGGCCGGCGGCGCCGATGTGACCGTTACCTCGGCGGTGGAGCTGCGGTCGGAGTCTCGGCCTTCTCCCCGGCCCGTATATGTATAGATACACACGCTGCCTAACTACGTCTAGCTGTAGTTCCTTTATAATTTAAATATGAAAATACACCCGGGGAGCACTGGCTAGCAGTGAGGCAATGGTCTGGTTGGTTTTGTTGCACTCGGGTGTGTGGAGCTGGGGTACACTGAGGTGTTTGTTAAATAAACCTATTTGGGTCGTCTCCCAATTCCAGTGAAGGAGCCTCGGGATTTATTGTCTAATTTAGAAAAGCAGGCACCAGTGCTCTGTCCTTTGAGAAATGCAGTACATACACCAGCCATCCAACATGTGCCAGTTACGTAAATTAATGTAAAAATACAGTGTGAAGGACTTCATGCTGATTGAGTGCTTCAGCAGACTTACAATTATTTTTCTTCTTTTCCAATGATGAGGAGCATATTTTTTCCCAGCTCCACTGTGTAAGAAGCACACTTGTAAGCCTGAGCCTCTGGCTGGCTGGTCTCACAAGTGACTGAATGTCTTTAGCTGCCAAGGGTACGTAAGTATCAGCTTCCTTGTGAATACACAGGAATTAGTGAAGCAGCATGAGGCGTTCCAGCCCATGGCAGAGGCGTTGGAACTCGATGATCTTAAGGTCCTTTCCAACCCAAACTATTCTATGATTCTATTCTATACTTTCAGATATCTCGTCTTTCAGTCCTTGATTTATAAATGTTTTCCAACGACTTGCAACCACTTTCTCTTGCCCAGGAGAAAATGTTTTCCCACCACTCAGATTCTTAGAGATTTAGTTTTGTGTATAGAGCTGGTAGGAAAATAAATTAGAAATTCTTACACAGAGACCATTTAAAACAAAAATTGTGAAACTGGTGCCTACAGGAACATATTATTTTGAAAACCTTACAATGATTCCTTGCCATATTTAGACCTTGTTAGAGTTTGAGTAACTTGAATAAGATTTAAATCAATTCAGGCTGAAATAGGGTACTTTTAAATATCAGTGCTGTCAAACTGAGAAATTTCAAGGTCAAAACATTTCAAAAGTTGCATTTTAAAGTGGTTTGATATAACCACTTTTATCCAGACTAGGTTGTAACAAAATTTTGATGAACAATTTCAGAGTGATATATTAGATACGCCACATACATCAGACCTTATGTGGAATGGTGCTGGATGCCATTGTTGCACAGAACTGGGTAAATAGAGGTACTTTGGGAAAGGTTTCTTTTCTGATTCATATTTATTTATTCAAGAAACTATTTTTTTCTGAACTTAGGTATCTACAGCTTGTGTTTGAATGAAGGTGTAATTACCTTATGGAGGTGTGGTGTCACCACTTCAAATCTGAAATGCTTTATTACCAGTCAAGCATATATTGCCATGGCGTATCACAGACAGACCTGTGCTTGTACACCCTGCACAAAGAGGAGAGAGAGGAGAAAGCCTGAACCAAACATGGGACCAGCAGGTTTCCTGATAGAAAACTCCACAAAAGTATAAATCATTCTGAACATTACAGAAATCCACACTTCAGATTATGTTACAGTGATTGTGTCAGTGGTATTTACAATCTGTTTTTAATTTCTTGTGCGCATTGTAAGAGAGATGCACTGGGAAGGTTCTTTTTTACTGCTTATTTCCAGCATTGTCTAAAATGGTACAAGATGCTTCAGTTCTTAAGCTCTGAGAGAAGGGCAGGGGTTAATGTAGTGCTGCATCCAGTAGGAGCAAGATGGAAAGAGGATTTTTGGGCAGAACAAAACAAGAGAGGGGAAGTGTCTACAGAATAAACAATATGGACAACTGAAGAAAGTGAAAAACCTCCTGTGAAGGATAATTGGGGGAAATTAGTTAATGGCATGCACACCCTGGAGCTGTGTGATGACAGAGGACCCAGTGTGAGCTCTGGCTCATAGGGGGTTTAGCAGCAGGAGCCATTGCTCTCTAGCAGCCTAAGGAAAGCTGTGAGGCATTGAAAAAGGCTAGACCAAGTGCTCACAGCTGACTTTGGGCTGTTTAGTTCTCTACTTCCTCAACCAACCACTGATTGATAGTCAGTGTAGGCACAGGAGTTAGATGAGGGGCTGAGGTGTGCAGAGACTTTTGATACTTTCGGTTGTCCCACTGGCATGGACATCCCATGCGGAACATCCCAGATTAGCAAACTGGGTCAGATGGGCTTCATCTACTGGGTCACTCCCAGCTACTCCCTAACTACACTCAGAGTTCTTCTGTTAATGAGACAACTTTCCAAGGCAGAAAAACCCCTATTTATATTTGACTATGGAGTCTTATGCAGGTCCTAGGACAGGTCAAACCATCTTTATTAGTGAAACTGAGGTGGACATTTTCAGATAGAAATGAAATGCGTTTAGATTTACAGGGATTTCGGTGACAGCTGGCTTGGTTCTCAAAGTGCTGCTGTTATATAGTTCAGTTAGTACCCACATCTTATGCAGATACATTAGTCATGTCAGGCTTTGTTATTGTCCATAATTACACAATTATTCTAGCAGAGGCCCAACCACCAGGACATTTTCCTTTTTACCATGCCAAGTTCCTTGAAAGTGGCTGACCTCAAATCCTTTAAAATGTCCCTTGAGAAGTGTGTGATTTTAAATTAGCTAAGTTGGGTGTGCAGTCATGAATGTAAACCAGTTGAATGGCTTTGCACGTGCTGTTTCTGGCAAATCTGGAGCAATATGGTATCATCAGAAGGCTGGAGTGTATGTGCACAGTCAGTGTGCAGGGAAGGAAGGACCTGGGGCTATCAGCCAGCTCTCATGGTATCAACCATAGCATCCTAATACAGAAAAAGCCCTGAAACCTGTGGTTGCCCAGTACCTCCCAGACCAGCACAGCTTAAAAGCACAACCACATCCTCTTCCCCACTCCCCTGCAAAGAAGCTTAACAAACTTGTTTTCTTTAAAAAGAAGTACAGCTTCAAACTATAAATCCAGCATCTATCAGCACCCTCCAGTACAGTGTTTTTCCATCCCTGGAATACCATTTTTACTGCCCCCCTCCTTGCTGGGTGTTGGCTCTGGTAATGAGCCATGCATTGGTCTAAGTTCTTTGGCTTGCTGCCCGATTGGTTCCTTCAGCTGAACCAAGAACATGAGGAAGACAAAGCAACAGTGACAAAACATCAGTAACACAGGAGAACACTAGGTAGTTCATCCACATGCCATCTGTATGACTTTTGCAGCCTCATACCTCACAGTCGTTTCTTCCAGCAGCAGATCCACCACCTTCAGATGGTTGATGTTCTGTATGCTCCTTCACAGGAGATGTGCTGCAAGTGGTTGCATGGTCTCAGCTGCTTCAGATTGCTAACAGCCCTTGAAAAGCTTTTCAGGGCCATGCTTAAAGCATGCAAGTCTTTTTGCTGATCTCATTTAGTTTTGAGGCTCCCTCACCAGTTCAGGATTAAGGTTGCTCCCCTCTACAGTTTGTTTCTGCTACTCCAGTGTCAAGTCATGTTTAGTAAAGCCTTGCTACAGAGCTGAACGGAGCAGGGTTTATCTGCTGTGCATACGTGCTTGTGCATGGCCCTTTCTGCATCTGTCAGCAGGACTTTCAGAACCTCACACCAGCTTCCTGCTTGGATAATAAGCAAACCCCATTCCCCACTGATGGATAAATGATGAAGTGATGCTGTGGAAGCATTTCCACCAAGTGACATTTGCCCTGAAGGGTTAGCTAGTAAATAAACCATAGATCCATGTTTATGGCTGCTGTAAGTGACTTTCCAAATATTTTCCTTTCCAGACTAAACAAACAACTTTCTCTATTTGTAAGCTCACAGTTTCAAGGGTCTTGTTTCTGCTGCTGTAATGTGCAATTTCTCTAACTTGTTTACATCTGTATGTAAGTGGAGAGCTCAGTGGCTGACAACTGCTTTCTACTTTACCAGGACTGGAAGCTGTGTATGTATATATTTATAGATATCTATCATGTGTTTTACCATAAACATTTCTATTGACAAAATGGGGAATGGCATTTTTTTTAACTGCTTTGTGCTACTGATTTTTCTACTGTAGTTTTGCTGCCTAGCCAGATATTTGACCAGTTTGTATACTAGGTAGTTGAGATCACTTCTAAGAACCAGGTTCTGTTGACCCCAAGATTGCTTAAGTAAACTAAATATTGCTTTGTTGGCCTTATTGTCTTGGTTTCGAGGTCAGTAGCAGATGCCTGCTGCAAGATCCCCCTTGGAGACATCCCCTCTCACCTTGACTCAGAAGCATTTGATAGGGCTTCCACAATCACCATACTTGACTTCTGTACATCCAAGGTTTTCCTCAGCATAGAGCCCAAGTCCTCCTTGTCTTTCCTTCCTGGCTTTATGAAACAATCTATACCCATCCATCACAATCTTCCAGTCATGTGAGTTGCCCCATCATGTTTCAGTTGTTTTTATGATATCACAACTTTCTGACTGGGCACAGAGCTCCTGTTTGTACCCCAGGCTGTGTGCTTTGGTATACATAAACCTGAGGTGGTTGGTCTTCTGATTCTCATCTTAGGAGGTAGCTAAGAAATATTTGTCCCTGCTCTGGTTGGCGTACTTACTCCTTAGTTGGCTGCAATGGCATGAGCATTGCCGCTTTGGACCCCAGCCCCTGAGTCCTTCAGTTTAAAACCTGACTCACCAAGTTGGCCAGCCTGCTGCCAAACATGGATCCCATCCCTCCCTATATATATAGCTCTTTGAAGGCTATAATCCCATTGTTGTATCAGTTTTCATAGTCATGCCTGCCAAAGTTTTGTACTTATAGATAAGATATTTTACAGCAGTGTCACTGTTTTATTGCCATCAATTATGTGCTGTGTCACCCTTGCTGTTTTATGAACTATTTAATGGCATGTGACTCATTGTTTTCAGTCACGTGGGAGGAAAAATGAAACAGCAGATACACGGAGCGTGCCGTATGTGCATGCTACCTCGTGAGCTGTAGGAATGGAAAAAATGTAAGGAAGAACTGAGAACTTCCTGGAATCTGGAAAGGGCAAATGGCAATATCACTTGGGAATCTACCAGTGAGGATGATCTTGAAAAAAGCCTGTGTGCAGTTTATAGTGAATTCTGGTGAAATGCCTCATGGGATTATTCAAAGAAATTAAATGTAATTGTGAAAAGTGGGTTCTCTGATGATGTTGGTCTCTTAACTGGAAAGAGAAGTCAGATTAAGTGCCTCATTGTATCTAAGTCTTTAAAATACATTAATTCCCTAGCAACACATTAGCTGTGTGCACAATTTAGATTGAAATATCGCCCCTCTATTGACATATTAGGGCAAATAAAATTATCTTTAAAAATAGGAGTGTTTATATCTTGCATTTTTGTTTGTTCAATGGGCAAAACTTTTATTACAGTGTTTTAAAATCTCTTGCCCAAACACTAAGCTATTATATTCTTTAATAACCTCTGTTTTTTATTTTTTTTCCTTCCTGCTCTTTCCTTGAATAGGTCCTTTATCTTGTTTTAAAGATTGAAAGCACACACATGGTTCTCCATAACAGTACGGGGAATTTGCAGCTGCAGGAGGCTGGGCTGTTGCAGTAAGTTTCCAGGTGTGTCAAAGGTTCGTTGCATAATTTTGATCAAGCCAAGGTTTTGAATTGTTGGTCATTGAATGACCTCCTTTTTTCCTGCACTGCTCAGATACCTTTGATCAGAAGCCTCTGAAACACATTTTAGGTGGGCAAGCATGGATGTCTTACAAACACCATTCTGGTTCAGACCAGTATGGTGCCATAAACAGATATGCATGGAATATATGGCACTTCTCTCTGATGAGGAGCTGCTCAGGGAACTGGGGTTGTTTAGCCTTAAGGATGCTCAGGGGAGACCTTGTCACTCTCCAGAACTGCCTGAAAGGAGGTTGTAGCAAGAGAGGCCAGTCTCTTCTCCCAGGTTGCACCACAGAAGGATTTAAGACTGCTTATTAGGAAAAATTTATTCACCAAAAGGATTTTCAAGCACTGGAAGGGGCTGTTGAGGAAGTAGTTGAGTCATCGTCCCTGGAGGTATTTAAGAGACAAGTAGATGTGGTGCTTAGGGGCATGTTTAAGTCTTGGACTTTGCAGCTCTGGGGTAACAGTTGGGCTCCATGATCTTCAGGGTCTTTTCCAACCTAAACGATTCTATGATCCTAAGAATTAACAACTTTATTTTGAACAGGGTTCTTTATCTGCTGCACTGTAGTCCTCAGAGCTTTGAAATGTCTATTTGCACATTTCATACTGGGTTTGCAGGTACAGACAAGTGTGTATTTGTCCATGGTCCTATTTTATTCCTTGCACCAGGACCTGTTCCGATGACCATGTTAAGCCCACAGGTGAGACTGGGAAGATCTCTTGGTTTGTGTTATTTGCAAAGTGCTGTTAAGAGTGATGTACTAAATATTAAAAAATACCATTGATGTTTGCATTAAAATCGAGGTATTTAGTTAAAAAATTTGACCTATGATTTCATGGCTTGAAAAGTCTAACATCAGAATTCTTTGTTGACATTATTTTTATTGAAGCATGGATCTTTAGCTGGGTTCACCATAAAGTGAAGCATTTTATTTATGCTAATAGACAGTTTAGGGCTATAGGGGCATTATAACGTTGCTGGTGTAGATACAACTTTATCAGAAGATACAAACATGACCCGCAATAGAAACAAACACCAAAGAGAACACGATGAAACGTTCACTGTTTACGAATCACTTCATTACTACAGACACCAAATGGCAGTTACTGTAAGTAAATCAGTTGCAGAGAACTGACTACATTTAGATAGGGAATAGGGAACTTCTGTTTGGGGCTTCCTCCACAGCTCCTTAGTAGAAAAAAGTTTAATGTCAAGCATTCTTTTTTTATCCACAAAACAATGCTAACCCACAGATATATTAAAGAATAAGACTGAAGGATATCAGTGCCTTTACAACTACTTTTGCAGTTATCTTCTGGATCAGGTACTCCAAATTTTTCTTTTTAACACATTTTGTTGGAAGGTAAATAGCCCAAAAATCAGCAGCAAAAGTATTACAACAACAAAACAAGTAAATACAGTGCCAGTGTGCCATGTTGTAGAAGATAATACAGAGAGGACAAACAATGATAACTTAATCATATAAAATGACACAGAGCTGAAATACAGTGCACTTAAATACCTATGTGACAAAGAATGTTAAATTCTGTACTTAGTATGTAGGTCTTTATAAACATAAAATCTGAAAAGTCTTTGTGCTTAAACGTGGGTTTTTTTCCCTGTTAAACAGAATTAGTTGCTTACTTTCAATACTGCCACTGTAACTGATATTACAACAGGTCACAATTTTCACAGACACATCAACATTAAAACATTTACCTATGAGAAAATAAGTCACTTCTCATTAGTTCACAGTGCGAAAAAGTGGTGTGCACTCTGTCTTGAGAAAGGCTTTCAGTTACTCATCCAGCCAGTTGCAGAAAAGTCCTGATACCAGACGCAGTGCTAGATTTAAAGAATGGAAAGCAACACATCACATGTTGGGAGGAAAAAAAATAAATTTCTCGTTTCTTCATGGATATCGTCTAAGTGACCTTCGTCTTCTGTTGTAGAAATGCCTGAGCCCATGTTGCCGTGAAAAATTCATCATGTAATTTTGTTTGCGAGTGCTGTTAAAATCAACGGGCAGGGGAAGAGAAGAGTGTCAGTGTCTTTGATATGTACTTTAAATTCTTTTGGAGCAGTGAGCTAGTGGGGCAGATTCTTCTTTGTCCCTGCATGACCTTTCAGGCCTGTGTACAGTGGCATGAAAAGCACCATTTATACAACAGCAAGGTACAAGGCAATTGAGAATCTGTCCCACTTTGCTTTTATTTACAATTCATAATTTTAGGGAAAGTTTAAGAGTTTTCAGCTAATGAATATTTGTGCTGCCTAGGGGCCAGATTCACTAAAGCTGTATGCACTTTATTCAATACACGGCATTTCTCTACAATGGTTTTATATTCCAGTTATCCTTGTGTCTTCCACCATCAACTGCATTATCTTGAGAATAGAAGAAAAGCTTTACTCCATTATCTTCCACTTTTTACTATATAGAAAGTGAAGTACACCACTTTTATGCAGATTTAATGATTCCCTCCCTTATACACCCCCACCCAAAATTAAAGGAAGATCTCAGAAATAAGCATCATCAAGTCTGGAAGGAGATAGGCAAGAGAGCCTGACTGCAGTCTAGCTGAAGAAGGGATATTCGTTCAGAAGACCTACCTAAAGGACTGTCCGGGGTGGCTTAAACCACAACAAGGACAAGACCCCTCACACCTAACACAGGTTTCTATTTCTCCCATTGATAGATAAAGAACTGTGAGGGCAGTGGCAGACTACATGGCTGTCTAGGACTTTGGTACCTGAAACCCACCTAAGTGGCTTCAGTTTCCAAATTTCCACAGCTTTGGAAATGGAGCTGCAGAGTCTGTGGTGCATCCTTGTGAGTCAACTTATAAAGCCTAGATAGACTTGCATACACCTTGGAGAGAGCTGCATATGCAGCATCACACATCCCACTGTGCAGATCCTCTACATCCCCCTGCCTCTGCTGTGGCAGGGGACTGCAGAACAGCCACAGAGCTTCATCTGGCTATGCCTTTTCTTGATTTGTCTATATACGTCCCCAAAACCCTAGTACATGTGCACAAATACAGGCTTATAGAAATCTACAGCCAAACTGCATTCAGAATTACATGAGAGAAAAGGTTTGTGTATGCTGAAGTTCTGATAAAGGATGTCTCCTCTCAGACCTGCAACTGGCAGTGCACTTGGCCAGATGTGTAAAGCAGCTGAGATGTTGCTATGAGAGGCAGTGACTTTGCATTGTATGCACTGTAGGGCACGGGAAAGACCTTTTGACTATGAAACTACTTTTAAAAATAAAAATAGTATCACAGACTGCTGCTAGAGTCTCCTAACCTCCTTTCTCTACATGGAAAAACAGCATATGAGATACTCCCATAGATGCAGTCAGAGGATAGAGCTTCTTTCAGAGATCAGAGCAGAGGCCATGCAGACCTCAAGGACAATTCCAATGGGTGTAAGGAGCTTCATCCAGAAGGAACTGCTGGCGACTGCACGGCCAAACTTTCTTTTGGTTTCCAGTGAAAAGGAGCTGAAAACCTAATGAATCTGTGCAGTCTTAGATTAATTTCTGCCTTGTCATAATCCTCCCTACCTACCTAGGACCTTGTGCTTTCTATCTCTATCTTGCAGGATGCCTGGCCTAAGCCTCTGTACTCCAAAGGACTGGGTGGTACCAGGACCCTCCAAACCAAAAAGTCGATAAGATTTTAAAGGTGATTGGTGAAGTAAAGGCCTGGAGTAGACACTGCACTGAACAAATCTCCCACTGAAACCAGGGCAGGTTTTCACTTGTGAATTTTCTCTGTGGGTAAGAAATACTCATACCAGTCATACTTTCCTCTCTAGTGCATAAGCCTGTTTTTAGTGAATGTGGCCCTTAGGATAAAAGGATAATTGCATGCTTTGCAAAATACATATGAGCCTGCAAAGCTATCATTTGCTGCAGTATACCAATTTAATCTAAAAAAATCTGTGTAACAAAATTACACCCTTTTCAACAGCTAATCTAGAACACAATTGATTGAACTGAATAAAAGTAGTTGTGTCAAAATCTAAAGTATAAACCCCTAAGGAAATCCAAGTTGCTTCCCAAGTGGTTTTCCAAGGCTTTGCAAATTTTTAATATTTTATTTTGGCCACTGGAATGTACATACAAGAATGAAACAAAGACCAGCTCCTGGTGACAGCAAAAGCAAGCAGATCTACACTCAGCATGACTTTTGGCATTCTCACAGGAAGGCACAGCTCTAGAGCATTTGGCAATTGAGAGAGGAGTTAATGTTTTAGGCTGACTTGTCCTGAGTTTCACCTGACTTCTTCAAGTGAAAAGGATTTGTAAGAGTTTTGTGTAGTTTTAATGCCACTTGGTAGTTCAGGTGCAAAGAGACATTGAAGACCAGTCTTTATTCTGGTCTTGCAGTCACCTCAGAGGAACATCACACTCAGTCCAGTGCTGAGTGCCTCACTGAGGAAGGCAGGAGGGAAATCACAACCCTAAGCCTGCTTTTGAATGTGGCTGCCATTGGTCATGAGGCTTGAAAGAGGTCTTAATCTTGCCTTCCCTTTAATTCCCATTGCCTGGTAAGTGGGTGGTTCCTTAGACACAAGGCCTTTGAGGTGACATACCACCTCTCAGGAGAGCACCCTAACCATGAAGTGAGGATGAAGCACCTATCTGCTGGGAGAAGTCTGCTCTGCAGTTGACATACAGGAGAAGGGGACATGGGAGAAAGCACAGCCCTAAACAGAGTGGCTTTGCTCTAGGTAAATGGGACCAATCAGAGCTTGTCAATGTGTCTGGATGAAAAAAATGCTGTTTCTGGACCTAGTTAAATTTAGGACTGAACTTGGGTGCAAAAGCCTTAGGTTAGGCAAGGCTTGGACAGCCAGGGCACATACTGAGCTACAATCCATGGCCTAGGGGCCTTCACGTTCCCCCATTTCCCTCCTGTCTTTGGTCTGCTCACATACAGCAACATGTCAGCAGAGGTTTTCAGGGATCCTTTTGGACACTGCTAGGTGCATCTTGCCTCCATTTCATGTCAAACACCTAACTATTTTGTACCTGGCCTTAAATTCATGATGAAGATGTTTAAAATAATGAACAAAGGGGGGAAAAAAGACCAAACAAAAAAAAAAAACAAAACCAAAAAGGAAAAGAAAGAATTGAATAAAGGAACAAAGAAAGGATTACCTAATGACTTAAAAGAGATTTACTTATTATTTATATATATCATTCTGCTTTGTTATTTTATAAGATGTTCAACAAGTTACAAAGAAACATACATTTGTGTCTCACACTGATCACCAGAGCAGTGCAGTATATGAAAAATAAGAGAAATCTGAATTCTCAAGAAGTTATTTTTTTAACTTGCATTGACATAGTTTAAACTTGTCCCCACCAACATCTGAGACAGACCTTCTGACTACTGGAATGCCACATAAAAACTTCATGCTTGCTATAGAAAATGGTATGATTTTCACTCTTGCTATAGGTAAGTATGCATACCCTATATATTATAGTATCATACTGTATAGTATGTATAGTCTGGTATTCACAATATCACAGAAAGTATATATTTATGCTTCTGAATTAATTTTATATATTGATAGGAGGCAAGCACTGTGTAAGACAGACCAACAGTGCTTTATAAGATCATGATAAAAAATATATAGTATAGTTTGCAGGAGTATTTACACATGGCTGCATTCAGTGGATTAAAGAATGCTTTCAATACTATTAATAACAAATTTAATTTCTATTTTCACAGACTGATAAAAGCCTTTTATCATACCATGCTTTTCCTATTGTTTTATTTTTTTGAATTTTTTAACATAGAACATGGCCAAATGGAAAGAAAAATAAGTGGTATAAAACCCCAGTGTATATTAAAGTCATTAATTATATCAGTGTTTTTATTTTTAATTGACGGGGCACAATAGGAACCAAATAAATAAAAATATTTGTATAACAAGATGAAACATGAACAAAGCCTTAGAAAACAGCAAAAGCTGCCTCTTGGGACTGGCCTTAGGGTGAGTAAGTTTTGAGGCTGAATTACAAATGCTTTGTCAGGGGGGTACTGTAATGAGAAATGTCATGTGCTCTCACTGTAGTCCTGATGGCTCATATCAATGACAAATGTTCTTTGGCTCTGATGAGGTCAAGATTTAAATCCAGAGCTCAGTAACTATGTTGATTAGTGATACCTATTAACTGCAACAATACAAAGCAGCAGAGTTGTAAGAAACTAGAAACGTTAAAAGAAAAACTGCCGGGGAGACATTGTGTGTCTGAGGAGCTATGCTACCATGCAGGTTCACTGACATCCACTACTTGGCTGTGGCTTCAGCTCTGTGATCATTAAAAAAGTGGGAATTCCCTGTGAGAGCTAAGAGGTCACCCATGCAATGCACTAGGTGTCTTCCATTGGGTCTCACTGCACTGCAGGAGAAGGAGAAATCCATCTCACTGCAACCTCAGTGAAATTCCCACTGTGGTATGGGGTAATCTGCTGAACACTTTCTGCTAAGTTTAATTTCCCTCAGTGATCCCTCAGAAAGAGCTGCAGGATCAAGGCCCTCAAGAGCTACGTGGCACATGTCAGAGAGTAAAAATGATTTTCCACCAACCAGTTATTGACAAAACTTTGTGAAAGAGCTGTAGCTGTAACAGAAACATACATTTGCTATTGATTCAGGGAAAGTACTTACCTTATTCTAGTGTAAAACCAATGACAGCAAACAATGAAATACAACACAAGTTAGAATATGCCTTTCAATGCATGCAGCACTGTGATTAGTCATAAAACCCTGATGAGGTTTAGAGGCAATATACGACTTTTCATCTCTTTTGAAAATAAAAATTGAAGAAATTATTTCCTGATATTTCAAATCACTGTTTATATTTTTATTTTTTATAAAATTCAGCATGCACTTTTTAGATATAACAAAAACATCATAAAAGCACAGACAGCATCATATTAAATTTGGCATAAATGTTGTAAATATTCAGATCATTACCTAATGTTTGTACTGTTTCTGTTATTTATCATAACTGTGTTGATACTTCAATTTAAATGCATTTTTCAAATCACTGCTTTTTACTGAAACAATGAAGCAGATAAAAATGCTTTTCTACATGAGCACTTGTTAGAACTAGAATGTATAATTTGTATTTTAATGTTGCAAAATAAGGATAACATTCTTTGCACCAACTGCAATATAATTCCTCACTGAATCATTTGTGCCAAAAAAGTGGTAATATCTTGACAATGAAGAGCATGGAGTGATGTCTATGAAGGATTTGCTCTGGTATGCAACAGTTAACTGTAAGGTAAGTCGGTGGGGAGAATACTTCTTGTATTCCTTGCAGAACTCAAATTCCTTTGGATCACAGAATGAGTTTTGGGGTGCAAAGAAAGCAGCACCAGACCCTTAGTATTCAGCTTATCATTACTCCTTAGTCCTCAATACCTTTGACCAGAATTAAGTTTATGAGAGGTTTGTGAGGGCCTGCCCCGTACATGAAGAAATAGCAGCTCCAAATGCACATGCAAAAAAGTGTGTGGTGTCAGTGCAGCAGACAGGCTGAGAGCTGTGCTTCCAGAGAAAAACAATGTGCAAATGAAATGCAGAGTTGGGCATGGCTCTTCTTAGGGCAGAAGTGCAGGGACATAGAAAACCACTGTTAAGTCTGGGTTGAAATACTTTTTTTATCCTAAGAAGAGCCACATGGAAACTGTGAGAGTTGTGCCCAAAGCTTGCTTTATGAACAGAGAGAAAAAAATGCTGCACTAATGAGAGATAATAGGCACTAGATTTAAAAGGGACTGGAGAACATGACAGCTAGTATTCCCTCCCCTCCACAGGACCAACATCAGCCATAGTTAAAATAAGTTGGAAAGTAGTTAAGTTGGCAAGATCAATTTAATATGTAACATAGTAAAGCAGGTATTGTGTTTCACCTGTTCAAAAGAGGTGCTCAATTTGAGAACCATTTGCAGCTGTATCAGTCTTAATGATATTTCTTTCTAATGAGTCATTCAAATAATTCATTCAAAAGTGAAATGATTTTAAGTCATATACAAGACCATCCTTCTTTGGTCTTTCTTATCACTGCCAGGTATTTTGCATGCATGTATGATTATTATCTTATTTTTTTTCCTCCAACAAACTAGATTGGGAGTGAAAGGAAACAAAGAAATTGCACTCTGAAAATGTGTTTGCTGGTGAGAGGATGGTGGTCCTTGACTCAGAAATCAACTGGATTGAGCAGAGTGGGATGACCCTGGCTGTGCATCAGCTGTAAGTGCTATCTGCATTGCGGCTTGGCAGCTGGGCCTGTGGCAGAATCAATTTCAAACCTCTAGATTGCTGAAATGAGTAGAACCATGAATGCAGGTATTCACAGATTTGTCCCTAGGGTCAGCACTATAAGGAGGGGCAGGGACATCCCCCATATTGGATGGGAAATAAAATCCTTGGTTGTGCTACATCCCTCCAGACCAGCTGTCCCTGCTGGGCAGGTACTTTCCTTGCTTGCCCTCTTACTCCAGGCCTTAGTCTGCTCAAAGGATGCTGTCTCTTCGCCTCTCGCCAGAGAGCTGCCCAGGCAAGGTTTCTGTGCACTTCATTGGAGAATGAAGAATATTAAGAATTAAAGCAAAATCCTATCCACAGTATTCATGGTGTGAATCCCTGGTGCGTGCAGGATCATCCAGGATTAGTGCTAACAGACACTGATCCAAGCTCCCTTGCATGTACTGGGAAGCACTCCGTGCAGGTGTCCAAGTAGCTTCATCATTTTACAGGTGAAAAAACTCAAGCGCTGGGGGCAAAGTGACCAGTGTGAGGTGGCCAAGTGAAACAGCAAAGCTAAAGGAAAACCCAAGTAAGAGTATCTATTGACAAGGAACAGTGTGCCTCCTTTCAGAAAGCCTTCTAAAGGTTTCATTTGAGCCCTTTGCAGGTTACTTGCAAATAAAATGTAAGAGGACTACAGAACATTTTGATGAATTAGCCAGTACAGACAGAACTTAAGCAAAATAGGGGGGTCGAAGACACCTGTCAGGTCTAAGCACATGCCAGCATATGAACCAGATGCACCACAGCAGGTAATTCTGCTTTCCTCAGAGCAGTATCATGTCTCACATGCTGTAGATAGCAGGGAGCAGAACTCTACATCTGGCTTTTAGGAAATGGGCTGTCATAGCACTGCATTTCACAGTACTTGTTACAGGAGAAATCAGTCTGGTCTGTCTTCCTCTGTGGGTTGTACCAGGTGTCACTTGAACAGGGTGGAAACTGTGTCTAGTCTGATATTTTGGCCGAAATTCAGAAGAGCATTAAAGCTCTTTAACAAGAGATAAAGAAGAGAAGGGAGGAGGCACTTTCTGCACATCTAGTTCCTTCTCTAGGTAAGGTGTGATTACTTGCTGTAGCATTTCTATTGCTGCCTGCATTCTAGTATAATATATCCCATATTGCTGACTTGTCACCACTCAACTTGTGTGTTTAGTCTACAACCTGGAGATCTCATTGTTAAGGAAGTTCTCCATATTTCAGGCTAAGAATCACTTTTTTAAAGATCTGTCCTATTCCTACTTACACACCCTAATTCAATGCTTGGATTATGTTCCATTTTTTTTCTGACCTGAATTTTCCTTTTTATTATTATTTTTTTTTTAATTGCAAGGTAGAACATCATGGGGGTATTTCAGAACTACCAGTTCCCTTTTCCAAGGTTTTCTAAACACTGTGAAACCCCTGCAGGTTCATACTCTTCCATATCATTCCTAATGCAGCATCTTACAGCCATTGATTAACTAAGCCAGGAATCACATCCATCCCTCTGTTCCTTCAAGTTTTAAATAAAATGTTATGGAAGCAGAGCCCAGCAAGGTGTATGAAAGCAGCAGAACATGTACAATTAACTCAGTGTTGGGGCCAGATTGATTTGAGATTGATATGAGTGCCATGCAAGCTGGTGCTTCTCAGTGGAAAGAACAGGGCTAGCTAGCAGTCAGCTAATTGACTTCGCTACTGTTACAAAACATTACTTGCAGTGTCTGCTATTCAGAAACCTCATGGTTATGATTACACAGTCTGGAGATCATCCAAAACCAATTTCTTCATTGCTGATTTTTACATTGTTCAATAAAAGGAACGTTTGAACCTATCTATGGAGCAGGCACGCCTCTCTCTGCCAACCACTGTCAGCGATGAGTTCCCGCCCGGGAAGCCACTAGCATTTCACTTCTACTGGAACTAAATTGTTAGAGAAAAAGCAGGTCATCTCTTCGTGATGTAACACAGGAAAAACGGGTTAGCTGCCAGCGAAACCCATCTCAAGAATGGGAGAATCAGGAGGGTGCAGACACTTGGTAAAATCTTGACAAGGGGATGAGTATAGAGCTCGGACCATAGGAACCTGATATAGTGAACCCTGTTTCTGAACAGTATCCTTCTTACTAAAAAAAGGAAATGAATAAGGCATTAGTTGCTAACGTAAATTTTTCAGAGGCACAACAACATTACTTTGTGCAAAGAGCAATACAGCAGACTCTTTTGTATCTTTGAAAGGATATAAATCAGCCTTACATGGCGGCACAGTGTTGAACAGAAACACCATTTCTTATATCCCAGCACAGTATTTTTTTCAGTCATTGCTGGTATTACAGGACTACACCAATACTTGGTTGTAATAAAGCCCCACTTTCCCTCCTGCATTTTTCCATGATGCACAACACCCCTGCTGTGGCACTTATTTCGTGGCCATCTTAACCACTGACGGTTACAGTCAGGGCAGAGCATTAGCAAAGACTGGTTCTTAAAGGATTCCCTGGCCCACAACAATTCTTACTGAGTTTAACACTCATGACATGCTGGAGGAATTTCAGTGCTTTCTAAGATGGGGTGGGATGAGGTTAAGCTGATACTCACAGGACGACTTCTACGTGGTCCAAAGCCCACTGATCATGACCTGTTCCATTGTGACGGGGCTGCCACCAGCGCAGTAAGACTCCCTTCATTCGTGCCTCCCTGTCATCACAAACACAAGAGCCTGTGAGAGCTCCAGACTACTGGTGTTTTGCATATCCCTGTTTAACCCCCAACAGAACTGAAAGCAAAGTTAAAGCATTACTCTACACCACTGAATATCAATACATTGTACAAGCAAAACAATGCTGAAAAAAGCACAGAGATAAGGAGTATTATTTTTTTATCATACCTTTAAAACAAGTAACTTGTTTTTATTTCAAGTATCTTGATAAACATTAGGCTGGAATTTCTTAATCAGCCTTTCCCCTTAAGATTTCTTCTTTGTTTACCCTCTCATCAAACTTTTTACTTGCACAGTGATGCAAAGATAGATTCTTAGTAGAAATGTATCTTCTGCACTTAAAGGTAATGAAATGTGACTGGGTACTCACAGAGGAACATTATAAGACACTCTTTGGGCTTGTATAAAGTCCTTTGGCTGATGCTGTGCAATTACTTGCCATGTAATTCCATTATTTACACTGTACTGGAGGAGCACTGCCTTGTCTACAGTGTTGGGATCACTCAGATTGGTATTACAACTGTCTGTTTGTGAAATACTTCCAATTTGCAAAACAAACATGATTTTGCTGTAAAACACAGAAAGAAAAGGGATTTTCAATATATATATAAAAAATCAAACCGGAAAAATAACAGTTCCAGGTTTATTGCAGTTACCTTATTAAAACTTTGAGCATCCTCAAGAATCATTACTCTTAACATGCAAAATAAACTGTTCTTGCATCTTGAAAACACAGTTCCCCTTTCAAAGCAATAGTTTACTATGTATAACATTGCCATAGAATTGGAGGCGATAGATCCAATTTTACAATGTTTCTGCACAAAACTGAGATAGATAAACAATATAAACATGCAAATGAGTGTATGAAAAAAAGGGGGAGGGAATAAAGTTGAATATAATAAAATGCCAAAAAGATAGGTGGGTATTCAAATAAGAAAGGAAGAGCCTAATTTACATCTGCCCTGTTTGCCACTTCATCTTATTTCTAATCGTGCTTTAGACAGCTATATACAAACCAGTCCAGAAAGCTGTCACTCTGTTAAGAGCCAGCACAGGCTGGTGGCATTTGGTTTTCCATGGCCAAAGAGGCTCAACAGATGAAAAAGATACTCCTGTTTATTGCCAGGTGAGTGTAATTCTATTTGACAACTGAAACAGGAAAATGAGTCTGTGATTACTAATGGCATCTTTAATCATAACTGTCATGGAGGCACATGCAAACATGGGATTTGCCTTATCAGATCAGGCACTGGTCCAGACAGTCTGGTGTGCAGTCTTTGCCAATGGATACATTGTCAGTGCTGGCTTACTGGAGAGTGCTCTGTTGGGCATGACGCAAACATCTGACCTTTTCATCTGACATCCCTTTCTTCTCACTCTCAACCTCCAAAATGGACGTCGCAAAGCATTTTGCCAGCCCTAATATCTGCCAGCCACATCTGACTGCATGGTACAACCAGGTCTGTCCATCCTCATCAGTACTGGCCTACATGGCTGCACGAATATATGAAGAGTTTCCTTTCCCATGAGCTGCTAAAGGAGCTTTTTAGGCTCAAAGAATTTACCTTGCTCTTGTGAGATCCAGAGGCTTAGTCACTGCTTGTCGTATTTGACATCCATTAAAATAGAGTGAATCTCCATGGGCATAGGGTGCCAGCTGTCCACATCCATTCCCTATCACTCCCCCCTGAATAGTTTCCCAGTTTATTTCAGTGACTCTTTCAGATTCAAAATTATCTTTAATATAACTGGGGAGGTCATGGCTAAAGCCAGAGCAGTCATCACCTAGAAATGACACAGTGAAGTTATAAACCACACAAAAATCAAAAGAACTGATAAAATTGAGTTACAGTTCATTGTGATTCCATTCAAGGTTGAGGCCGAATATACAGTGTGACTACAGGCTGAATACACCAGCTGATCCATTAATAATGTGCATATGGCTGTAAAGCATTCATTTTTAGAAGATTGAGGCTGTGAGTCTTAATTTTTACAGTAGTATAACTTCAAGAACTGCAATATCATTTCTTCTATTTTGCACTAATGCCTATATGAGAAACCTCAAATTGCCAGTTGAAGGGAAATATATCTAAACCAGGAAGGGATCCAATCTTACAAAGTTGAGACTGTCTTTGAAGACAATAAACACTGGCTGCTCTCCCATAAAGCACTTGGAATTTAACAAGGGCACTGAGGGATTAGGGCAAATGCTCTGTCATAGCGTTCTATGACATTGAACTGAATCCATTACACGTGCCTGTTGCCAACATCTGGTTTCCACGTACACATCCATGGGAGTGGGTACATCCTTCGAGTAAAGGGGTGGAAGCCATTTTTGGGTGGGCAGGTAGCCAAATTCTGCCTTCATTGAAGGCTAAATGGGCTTTACATACAATGCAGACAGGAGAGACTACTGACTCAAACCAGAAAGGGAGGGAAGAATAGTTAATTGCAGCTCTGACAAATTTTTAATTTAGAATTTGCTACTCAAGCAATCCAGTGATAAATTTAGACATATCACTTTTTGTGTTTAATTTTGACCTAGATTAGACTGTAGCAGATGTATAAGAAAGAAATGGAAGAAATTAAACCTTGATATCCTTCATCACAAATGCAAATGGCTCCAGTTGTGCAATATCCATGGCCACTGCAGAGCTTTGGGCACGCTTCCCCAATATACACGTGGTCAATCGCCCAGCTTTGCTTCTCTAGTTCTTCTCCCTTCTGAATCCACCTGAACTGAGTTGCACTGTAAATACCAAAATCCAAACACCGCATTATGATATCTAGCAATTAAGCACATCTGTTCAGTGATGTTCAAATACACTAGCAGCAGATGCAATGAAAAATGTCATGTGAAAGGACTGTGATTTCAGTAACTGAAAAGGGTGGCCCTGAATAGGTGGCTGCTATGTCACTGGCAGTAGGCACTTCTGTTAACAAAAAGCTTTTTGAAAAACATGAATTATGTATCATGTTGAAATCCAGCAATAAAGAAGCATTTTTAATTCACCAGTTATTCTGAGCGAGTAGTGCCAGCAAGACAGCTGACACTTTGTAAGTCCACAAAGCTGACCTTTCAGTAACCTACCTGGATGAGACATAATCAGGCAGCTGGATAGTTATTCTTCTCCAGATGGAGCTGTTGACAGAGTTATAGATGGTGGCTTCATGGAACTGAAAGGGGGAGCAGCCAATGCTGTTAGATGATGAAGGAAGACAGTGTGTCTGGACAAGCTGCCATGAGTCTGTCCTGTAGGAAACAAACAAAAAAATGATTCAGAACAACTGAAAGAATATAGAAAGTGAAGCAGGTCATGGCATTGCCCGTCTTATTAAACAAAGCCAAGAGATTGTCAGTAATAGTTTCTATGCTCATTCTGTAGACACAGCTATACAGGAAGTAAGAGGCTGAAGCACTGTTGCAACCAGGGAGGTCTTTCCAGCATCAGGTTTTCATGCTGTGAAGCCCTTGATGGTGGTACACACAGCAGAGTCCCACCCAAAGCTCATCTGGTTTGGCATGACAGAAAGAAGTATTCAGGAGTCTCTTCCTCAGTCTCTCTTGCAGTATTCAAAAGAGTCCCAGCAGAATTTGCTTCATGTTCTCCTACAGTCATTTCAGCACAGAATATGCCTTTGCTTTCATACATTATAAAGCACTAATATACGACCACACAGGATACAGTGTTATTAATTGTTCACTAGCTGAAAAACAATTCAGAGTTGACTAAGTCCCACTTGGTCCTGTACCATACTAAACGAACAATTTCCTGTGAATGTGGTTTTCTGCGAGCACATGTTTAACAGGAATATGCTCATTACTGTAACTGCAAACTCAATACCACAAATTTGTCAACATCTGGGATAAATTACAAAGAACATTTATGGGAATTATGTAGACAAATCCCAGTGCTTGCACACAGGCTTTGTTCAGATCCTGCTACAAGATGAATAGCGAAGTAATTGCTTTAATAAACAAAAGCACTCTAGGTTTTTAATATAATACTATTATTTTTTTTTAGGCCTATGTATTCTGCTATCATTACCTGGCATCCTTCGTATACTCCAGCATCACAGAGTGCAGGTCCCCACAAGAAGTTGCCTCACAGCCAACCACGATCTATAGCACAAATAATATTGGCTGCTATAACAAATCAGGTAGACATTTAATGTGATATATAATAAGAAAAAAAAGGAGAGCAAGACTTCATGTGTTTTGTTAAACAGATAGCCAACTTAGACCTTGGACAAAATCCATCAAAAGTGGATGGAAAATAAAAGATGCAGCACTTCAGATAACAATTAATGAATGTTACTTTATTGCTACTGTTATTGTCAATTAGAATCATAACACTGCATTTCTAAAGTTCAAATTAGATATCTAAATAAACAGTGTTCTGAAACACGAAGATGTGGTAGCTCCTTGGCATTTCAGGAAGTTAAGTACCTAAATATGTGTTAATTATGTATGACCTTATAATGTATAATGATAAACATGGATATAAACCTCAAGTCAATCCAATTTAAGAACACGATTATTCTGACTATTTAAAACAATGGATGTATTTGTGTTATATTAGAGTGGAAAGGTTACAGTACCCAATGTACAGAACTGAATAGATACCAAAAGCTAAATTTTAAGAGCTTCAGCACTAAATGGCAGCGATGCACTAAAGCTGAGTTCTTAGTTTAGAAATAAAATCTTTGCTGTGACTGGCGAAGGAAAAGGAGAGAGTCAGGAGAGAAAAGCTTTGCAATGAGAGTTTACTAATGTGAACAATTAAATGGTGGTGGGTTGTAGAATCATAGAATAGTTAGGGTTGGAAAGGACCTTAAGATCATCTAGTACCAACTCCTCTGCCATGGGCAGGGACACCTCCCACTAAACCATGTCACCCAAGGCTCTGTCCAACCTGGCCTTGAACTTCATGGTTTTGGCCTTAAAATAGGGGAAAAAGATGACAGGCTGGGTAAAATAAGCAGCTTGGGGTGGGTCTTGGCATTCAGCAGTAAAAACCATGCCAGACTCTTCTTTTATCATTTCCTTGAAGGTGGCATGCTCTGTGAGTGGGGGAAGCAGTTCTTCAGGGATTACATTAAGCAGTCAATATAAAGTAGGCAACGATGTTGTGAAAAGATGAAAATATTGATTAGTGGAGGATAGAAAATTCTGGAACTGTCTTGTCAAACAGAAGAGCAAGAAAAAAAAAACAGAACAAGAAAATGGGTGACTATTTTGGTAACCCTGCTTTCATATTAGTTCCTGGCTTATTTAAAATGTGGTGCTTGGGGAAGGGCCTAGAGCATTGCTGGACAACAACTATGTGTTTTCTTTGGCCCTGTGCAGAGTTGTACCCTAAAACAAAGTAAAGTATTTGGAAGTGTTTCTCTGGTTATTTAGGTGATTTGCCATGACACAAGTAGTTAGAAGGGGTACTCCTGCTTGAGCACTTTTGCATTTTCCATAAGCCACTCTTCTCCATCCCACCTCTACTTTGCCTTTTCTGCTTATTCATGAGTTAGGGGAAAATGGCATGTTCTGCATGCTGTGTGTTCTGACCTTAAAAAAGAATTCCTACTGTATCTGATGATCCAGTAGTTTCAGGAAAAAGGGATTAGACTTCCAGTTCCTCTCAGTAACCCCAAAGCATGCTGCAGTCAGAATAATTTGACATTTAACATTACACAACCTTTCTGGTTCTCATTACCTACATTTTAGAATTTCTTTTAAATTCTAATAAAATGTCATTATTAATTATTCATCAAATTGGGCATCCTAGTTGGAAGAAGAATAATTTCTGGAGACACATTTGGTGATTTTTCCCTGCATATTTTACTTTGGAAAAAGAGAGAGAACATTTCTTACTTTAAACTGCATCATGTATCCTGGCTGTATAATGAGCTCCCTGGAGGACAGGATGTTGTGTGTTTTGTCTTTTTTCTTATTTGGCCAGTAGAGATGGAATGATGGATTTCCACAGAACCCTGCAGTCCTGACTGCATTGGGGTAAAAACTCCAGTTTTCTTCATGAGAGGTACCTTCTATTAAGATGAGTTAAATACAATTACTGCATTGTCTTGATAAATATCAAGGCTTAGTAATGATTCCACAGAATGATTAGATACAGTACTTTAGTGATATAAACACTAAATTTATGCTATCTGTCATGACACACACAGTAAGTAAGCTACTAACAGACATAACTCAGCTCCAGAGAGGTAACTAAAATGTTAAAATAATAGCACTTTTAAAAAATATGATTAAAAAAACCCTTCACTACCATGAATTTAAATTAAATTAGTTGGACTGAAATAAAAAAACCCCATTGCCTTTCTTATAGGTATATATATATATACACACACACACACACATACATATCTGAATATACATGTGTATGTATTTACACACCCCTATCAGTAGCATGAAGAATAGCACAGTAACAGCATTAGTCTACAAAATGAAAACATCTGCTTGCAAGCTCACAGGGCTTATCTTAGATAAGACAATGTCAGACAAAAGATTAGCTGCCACAGCCTGTCTTACCATCATCAAACGTATCTACCAGCTGGCTGGGGTTGATCTCTGCTCCTCCGATCAGGATGTTATCCAGCGCCCACTGCGCCCGGTCGGGGCCTGAAACCACAATCCCATTGCTGATGGTGAAAGGCTGCCACCAGCGCAAGCGGGTTGTATTGGTCAGAGCGTGTTCAGGGAGGAGGATGTAGTCATGCCTGACTGAGATGTATTTTTGGTAATCCATCTCATGAAGCAAAGTCCAGGTTATCCCTAGAATGAAAAGATGCAGGTTTAGTAATAAAAACAAGTGTATGGTAGAATCTTCTAAAAGATTAAAGATAGTAAGGAGTAATAATAAAAAAACAATAGCTATGGCCTTCTAATAGACAAGTCTTAACTTCTAAGGGTAGTTGGTAACTGTACTAATTTCAAGAGCAAATTTGTAATCACACAGAATAATTGAATTGGCTGGAAGCTACTGACTGAAGTCAGGCATGAGGATTATGGAAAACTATGCAACAGATGGAAATTTTAGATGGGGAAAAAATCTGTGAGGACAAAAATAACTTTACAATTAAAAATGATCTTATTTTGGACCTCCCCAACAATTTCTCAGATATTCATGGTGCTTGAATAGCAAGGCTCTAGCTTAGCTGAAGTTACAGGATGTACTTGCCTCCATCAATGGAATAGTCTAGCAGTACTCCCTCCTTTCTGCATGTTGGTCTGTGGCATGTTGTCATGTTGTTTTCACTCCCAATTCTCCCCCAGTATTGTAGAAATCTAAGAGTGAATGTGTAAATTTATATCTGTTAAAGATCTGCACAAATCGGTAAGTTTGCTTTCTGTTAGCAGATGTGCTGAAAATGTTCAAAATGGCAGCATTTTTAAGGAAGCAACATAAATGTACAAGTAGAACAAAGGTTTCCAAAAACATTGCCTGGTAATTCTCATGGGAACCTCATGAAATTTGGCAAAGTCCTGCCCCTGGGAAAGATAACTCCTTGCAGTGGGACTGGCTGGGGACTGACTTCCTGGGAGCTGCTTTGCTAACAGCTGCCTAGGAGTCCTCATGGAGGGGAAGCTCAGCATGAGTTAACAAGGTGCCCTTACACCAATGAAGTACATAAGTTGATAAACTGAGGCAAAGTCAGTGGAAGCCACTGAAATGGTTGGGGCTAGAGCACATGCCCTGTGAGGAGAGGCTGCAGGACCACGGCTGGTTCAGCCTGGAGAAGATGGCTGGGTATGGGAGACAGTGGGCATCCTCACCAGACATAATGAGGAAGGGAGGAAATCATTGTGAAGGTAATTCAGCCCTGAATCAAGCTGTCCAGAGGGACTGAGGAATCTCTGTCCTTGGAGGTTTTTCAAGACCCAGCAGGACAAAGCCCTGAGCAACCTCTTCTGAATTCAGTGTTGACCTGTCTTTGAGCATGAGGTTGGACTAGAGATTCCTGGAGGCCCCTTCCTTCCTGAAAGCTTGTGTGATTCAGCTAGTTCTTACTGAATTACAGAGGTGAGAGCATGAGCCTTCATTAAACCTCAGTCAAGGAGAATGATGCTGAAGTTGTCTCTGGTCGTCATCATGCCCTTAGCTTGTCTAAACTGGTGTAATTCCACTGCTCTCCTGCTCATCCTTTTCTACAGCATGCGACTGAAGTAGGTCTTGTTTGGGCACCCAAGAGAGCACAGCCAGCAGAGGTTATGTTCTGAACTCAGTGGGAGACACAGCTGGTGCCTTCAGGAGTGGAGACAGTGATGCCCAGGAGACTGTGGTGTCTCAATGAGTCCAGGACATCCCAGGGGAAGGGAATCTGCTGCTTTACCTGCACATAGAAGACTGTTTTCACTCTTGCAGGGTGAGCCTTGCTCTCTGTGACTCATCTGAAAGCATCAGTGCTTTGAGAATCAGGTAGACTCATCAGTGTCTACCTGAAACAGCACTGTGCTTGTGATGGCCCAGGAGTTCCCTGAGCTATAAGCTATGTTACCTGCTGTTTTATCAGTGTTTAACAGAGTTACCCATTAAAATGACATAGAAACATGACCTACTTTGCCCCCCGCAGATCCAGATCCTGAGTGACAGCTTGCCTCACAGTTGCACCTCCAAAATACAGAGTTGTATCTTCTGCGAGAATCCCACACTCGGTACAGGTATTTCCACCTTCTAAGGACATCCATAAATCTGGTTTAATTTCCTCATTGTCAAAGCGCTCTTTCAGGTAAGTCTGTAAGTAAAGTGTTTAACATAAAGCACAGGTAATTATGATCTGAAGCCTTTGTGATGATCACAGCTGGCACTGAGCTAAACTTAGCTGAAGACTCATGAACACTGTAAGAATTTTTTTCAGGGCGGCTGACCATAGTCACTTTTGGCAGGACATTAGGACACTTGAAGGGAATTGGCTAAATGTGAACATACATTAGAGCTGGGTTCTAACATACTTGGGAGTAATCCAGCACACTAAAATCTGTATGTACAAATGAATGAGTGTATTGGGTTTGTGTGGCAAGGTTTTGGCAGTGGTGAGGCTACTGGGGTGGCTTCTGTGAGAAGCTGCTAGAAGCTTTCCCCTTGTCTGATGGAGCCCATGTCAGAAGGCTCCAAGATGGACCCACTGCTTGCCAAGGCTGAGCCCATCAGCAACACTGGGAGAGCCTCAGGGATGGTGTGTTTAGGAAGAGGGAAAAACCCATGCAACAGCAACTGCAGTCAGAGGAAGAATACATGAGAGAAACAGCCCTGCAGACCCCAAGGTCAGTGCAGAAGGGCAGGAGGTGCTCCAGGTGCCAGGGCAGTTTCCTCTGCAGCCTGTGGTGCAGCCCATGGTGAGGCATCTGTGCCCTTGCAGCACATGGAGGTCCATGGTGGAGCAGATCTCCACCTGCAGCCCAGGGAGGACACCACACGGAAGACGTGGGCTGTCTGTGGAGCAGGCCCTGTGGAGAGAGGAGCTCAGGCTGGAGCAGTTTTGCTGCAGGACTTAAGACCCCATGGGGGATCCATGCTGGAGCAGTTCATGAAGAACTGCAGTCCATGTGAAGAACTCATGTTGGAGAAATCCATGGAGGACTGTCTCACATGGGATGGACCCCATGCTGGAGCAGGTGAAGAGTGCGAGGAGTCCTCCCCTGAGGTGGAAGGAGAGGCAGAGACAACGTGTGATGAAGTGACCATGACCCCCATTCCCTGTCCCTCTGTGCTGCTGGTGTGGAGGAGGTAGAGAATTATGGAGCATAGTTAAGCCCAGGAAGACGGGAGGAGTGGAGAGAAGGTGTTTTCAGGGTTTAGTTTTTATTTCTCATTATCTTGCTCTGATTTGATTGGTAATAAATTAAATTAGTTTCCCTGAGTTGAATCTGGTTTTCCCATGACAGTAACTGGTGAGTGATCTCTCCCTGCCCTTATCTTGACCCACGAGCCTTTCACTCCCCTGTCCAGCTGAGGAGGCAGTGATGGAGTGGCTTTGGTGGGCACCTGGCTTCCAGCCACGGTCAAGCCACCACAATAGGTCTAGTTCATAACTATGATTATTAAAGAATATGTACAGCACTCCAGTACATACCTAATATATATGGGATAAACTGCTATTCTGTACTTTTTCCCCGTCAAAACCAGTACCACAATGAAATTTTAGGGTTATGATAATGAATATGCATTTATGCAACTGTCTGCACATATCTGAATAGAATATATCTCTGATTTCCACTTACCTCCAGGTATGCAGTAAAAGCAATGCCATGAGTGAAATCCTGGCCTTAAGGAGACAGTAGTAAAACTCCCCTAAAATTGCTAGGATTTTATCCCAAATGTCCTTAATGTGAAGAATACATTACTAATTAAAAAACTGCAAATAGATAATGATATTCGTTCATGTAATTAGTATCTCAGATGAAAACCAAGTAATAATCATTCAAATGGTATGATAACTGCAAAGTTAAGTCTTTATACAGAATGCTGCTTAACCTGTTGTTTTTGCACACACCTATTCTGTACTTATGTGATGCAGGAAATATTAGATGATAAACACTGCATTTTAAACTAAGCTGGGGTTCCTTCCATACTTTTCTAAATATGTTAAGTTTAAAAAATATCTTAACTTTTTAAATTACCATATTGAACTAGATTTTACTCTCTTCTTACAGAGTAACACTATTATCAGCTTGGTGAATTATTTTTTTGTCAGTTTCTTGTACTTCATACTTCAGTAAGCGTTTTTATGATAAAGACAATCTTTCTACAGGTTTGATTGAATACAGTCATATGTGCAAGGGTGTTTTAGATCATATAATGGTGACATAAGGATGAACAGTGAACTTTATCTTAACTTTTTTAGGCAGTGTTACTTGCAAAGGAACAAACCTGTTCTTAGATACTGCAGTAATAGTTTTGTTAAAAGATGATAAAGGGTTGGAAAATAGATTTGAGTATCTTCAGGCTGACAGGAGTCAAAGACAAATTTCAAGTGGGATCAATCTCTCTCAGCTAAACACATGGCAAAATTCACTCTTTAAAACATGCAGTAAAATTACCTTCAGTGTTTGGGTCAAATAGCAGTTTGGACCCGAATACCCAGGATCACAGATGCATTGCTCATTCAGGCAGTCTCCGTGACCTCTGCAGTTTTCCAGACAGCCGGGACCCAGATAGAAATTATCGATGGCCCACTGCATATCTGAGTATTTCTGGTAGAACCGAAACCTGACGGGACTAGATATAAAGGAATAAAGAAAAACAGACATATGTATAAACCAACTTTGCTCAATTGAAAGAAGTTGAGTGAAACAATATATTTATGACTGAACTATTCTCCAAGCTTCCACAAGTAATATCTGGCAGCATCTGTTAAAATTGATTTTATACATATCCGTATCTTCTTCTTCACACATGCACTACCTATGATATACGGATGGATTCCATGCACTGCTGGGGAACAAATGGCTATTCTGGCTTGTGAAAGAATTTAAATTTTGGTTATGCTTCCTCAGAACGTTACTCAAAGACTATAAAGGATTTTAATTTTGCAGAAAAAGACAAATGGTTTACATATGTGTGGCTACTGCAGACAATAAAAGTAATTTTTCCACTCACTAAGGTCATAGATCTATTCTCTAATTGACTGCGTCTGTCTGAACAGAGAACAGACTGCAGAGAAGCAAGGATAACTTTGCTGGTTGTTCAGACATGGTCAGTCTTGATTGGTAGGAAAGAAAGTTTTGCAGCATATGTAATGAACGTGGATGCTGCTGGTCTGCACTTTCCTTGAAAGAAAATGAATAGGCAAATGTACCCTCTGCTGTGTTTTTCAGAAGGTACTGAATCCATGACAAAATGAGCAGTACATTCATACTTACTTGCCCACAAGGTTTTCAGGCAGTGAGTAAGTTACTCTTTTCCATCCTTTTGTGGGAAAGAAGACAGATGGCTGTGAAACACTCCCAGAGCATTTGGGATCAGCTGGTAAACACTGAGGTACTAAGTAGCTCCAGCTAACGCCGAAGTCAGTGGAGTACTGCACGTGGACCTGATTTTGTGCAAGTTTTTCTGAGGTTTTACATCCAACAGAAACCTAACAAAGAAGAGAACATAAATTACAATTAATTGTGGTGATGGTTAGTTTAAAAAAATGTTTGTACCTGAAAACTGACTGCAGAATTTTGTGCTATTAATAATGGCATTAACAGTGCTTGTATGGTACCAGTCAGTCACAGATTTCATCAGTATTTGCAAGATTAAGAACAGGTACCAAATTCTGAGATTCACTTTCTTCTAGTTAGCTCACTTTTTTGGATTTCCAGGGTTTGACACTTGTCTCTTACACCCCAGTATCCCGTGACTAATAATCTTCCCTCACACACAACCTACCATCTGAATACTTCAGAGGAGGTCACCCAATTTGGTTATATTTGGCAGACCATCTTTATGGGAGAGATGTTCAAAGGGCTCTACAACTTCCAAGTATCACTGTGTTATTTCTTTAATTTAGGTAAAGGGGTATATAAAGAACAATTTTGGTGCAGGTTTGGTGTGAATGCATGACAACACAGGAGCACTGTGGTGTAATTTGGAACTGCTTTTTCCTCACCAAGCAGCTGTAACAAAATAGGCAACTTGTATACACGTAATACCCTTATTACACAATGTCCATACAACTGCTGTGCTGGAAGAGAAGGGTGCGTCATCTCTGGGAACAGCCTGTGGCATTAAAGCTGACCAACATGGAGCAGGTAAGAAAAAGGAGGATGAACTAATAACAACAGTTTTCCCTGCAGGGAATGTCTCATACCTAGGCCTATACATCATTCTACCTCCTGAAAGATCTATTTAGATTTGGAGCAAAATGCGGTTTTGAATAATTATATTGCAGAGACTACCTTGAACTGCATAATCCAGCCTTCTGTGGGAGTCAGATCGTGGGTGACTGCGTAGACCTCTCTGCCGTCATGGCTCCCGCAGATCATGACACCATCAGGAGAATCACAAAATCTCTCAATCGAGCAATCATCATGGAATAACCAGTGTTCATTCACTTGAAAATAAGTAGCAACATCAGTAATATACAATGACAACAGAAATGAAAGACAACAGGGAATAGTCTTAACCCCTAAAGGTGACTCATGGCTTTAATTTTCAGCCGATGTGAGAATTATTTAGTATTGCTCCTGAGAATGCCAGTACCCCATCTTTCCCATGTACATATTAATTACATTTATCACATTTATTGCTTAAAGCACCTCTTACTACTCTCTTACCTAAGCATTATAGCATTATTTTTTAATGCTTAAGCAATGATCCGAGACTTACTCAAAATGTAAACTTCCTTTGCAGTGGATATTATGCGAAAACTTTTTAATGGGTGTTGCCTACATGTCTCCACAAAGGGTAGGTACCCCAGCACAATTAACTTATTATAGTTGAAATATATCCTCTACAAAATGTAGTTGTTAAATGTAACTTAACAGCCCTATAGAGTGTTTAAAAAAGTCAGAAATAGGAACCAGATACTCATATTAAGGAATCTGCCTAGAAAGCCTGACACATTTTAATCCTTTTTTCTTTCTTTGAAGACAAATCAGTTTTCTAAGTAAATTTGTGCAGTAAAAAAGGGAAAGTTATATTACATCTTTTAATTTTGCATTTTGTGAACTAAACCCAAAAGACAAGTCTTTTATAGCAAGAAGACTATATATGTCTGTAATACCCATCACGATGAGACAAAGATTCAGAGGCTTAGCAAGTTTTGGAGATCACTGTGCTGACTTCTTGCTCTTTAACTCAGACCCATGTGAAACCTTTACCTGTTGTTTTGTCTTCCATGAACATGTCAAAGGCGATCCTCCCCGTGGGCCCTGCATCGGCAGGGGAGCGCTCATGCTGTGGCAGAGGAGCGCTGCTGAAGGTATCAAGCATCACTGTCCTCTGGTCAGCTGAGCCGGAGATCAACACATTGTCAATAGCCCAGTCGTTCTGGTCCAGGCCATCGTGTTTAGGCTGCCACCAGCGGAAGCGTGTCCCAATGGTTTTGGCATCATAGGGAAGGAGAATGTTCACAAAGCTGAAATAAAAAGGAGAAATTAGTTGTAGGTAAGCCACAGAAGGGAGGATGCTTCTCAATGCTCTGTGCCATGTGCTTTGACCAGGTCCACTCCTGTTGTTTCCTAGAGTATGAGGAAATTGGGAAAGAAGGAGAAGACTGGGTGATCTAGCCTATGTACCCCTATGGGAGACTGCTGAAATAAAACACCTTCCTGATCACTCCCAATGTCACCCCTGGGACAGGGCTTGGAATGAGGTGGGAAGGGCCAGCAGCCAGACTATGGCATGGTTTGAGCAACTTCACATGCTCCAGCTGTGCTTATGGACCAAATGAATGACCTAGACCTAGTCTAGACTAAGGTCCTAATTAAGGGAAGTGCTAAGAAGGAGAATGTTGAAGTAAAATTAGAATTGCTATTTTCAACCTGGAGCCATTCAGGAGATAGCAGTGTTCAATGCAATTTTCTTACTTCCATTACAACAGATGGTAGCACACTTAAATCTCCTGTCCAGTCAAAATGCTAATGATTTCTTGGTGTGCTTAAATGAAATAACAAATAATCGGTCCCTCTCAGACCCATTTTTTATGAGTCTTTTAAATGAGTCAGTGAGGAAAATGTCCACCCATATCTGTGCATGATTTGAATATCACAAATATCTGAGAACAGGGCTTCTGTGAATCTGTCCTTTTGATGGATGTATGCAGAAATTCAGTTTCTCCTCTATACATCATTGTCTAACTAGTTGAAGCATAACTTTCTCTCTTGTCAGTAAGAAACTAGATTGCAAAAGGAAGTATCTTTAAGAACCAGATGGATGTCATTACAGTATCTACTGATTAATCCCCCTGCAGCCATTTACAAATCTACCACACTGCTACAGACTCTTTACTACCCTTGTATTTCTGGCCTAGCGGCTGCACAACTGCAGATGCTCAAGCACATATGCTAAGGTCATTCATAAATGCTTGCAGGACTGGATAGGCTGAACTCTTAAAGATGTGACATCCAAACCACAGCAGTATTATGTCCCACAGGTTCTTATGAAATATTCAACGCCACCTTACTTTAGTACAGAAAATTATATAGGCAGAAGAAGGTGTCTACAAACCCGGGCTTGCTGAACTGATCGTAGAAAATTTCCATTAAGAGGCTCCAGGTGATTCCACCATTCACAGAATACTCCAGCAGCACTCCTTGGTTGCGGTTATTAGGAGTTATCAGACATCCATACATGAAATAAAACTGAATGAATTCTGCACTGGTGAGGTTCAAGTCCACTGTAACCAACATACGGCTGCAGCCCTTCAAAGCAATAAAAAATTATGTTGGCTGGCAAAACTCACAAACGTAACAATTGTTAAATTACGCAGTCACTGTTCATGTAACTTCATGTTCTAAAACCTTCAAAATTGTACAAAATTATACTAATTATAAGAAAGGTAAAGCCACAACAGAAAAATAAATGTTATTGCCTGAGGACATAATTTTAGCAGTGTTTCATTTTAAAAATTCCTATTGTGTATTCATACACTTTGCTACTGTACCTACAGCTTTACAGTATTCACTATCAAGGATTGCATTCACCTTTCTTCTGAATACAACAGTTACAAAAATCCATGCCTCCAGTGTAAAACACAAGGTTTTCCAGGCAGAATTAATGAATTGCTGATAATGTGGTAATGGTGCAATTCATGCAAACCACCAAATGGCACAGCATTTTACTATGTGTGCTTTCCCATAATCCCTTACATATTTCACATTGCTCAGTTAGTTACTGGCGCCTACTTAGTCCTGCTGGAAGGAAGTGGAAATGTAATGCTTTGTTTATTTTAGAAAGCTTGCATCAGTTTGAACCTAGTTATAAATTTGCATGGAAGAGATCTACAAGCATAAGTTTTACGTGTTTCTAAAATACTATTTTGTCAATTTTGTAATACCAAAGTTATCTGTAAGCAAACTGTAATTCAGCAGCAGTCTGGGTTATATACCTACGTATGTATATAACTAAACCAGGAAATTTTACTCTGAGCTTGCCCTGAAAAAAACTCAACAATAAGATGTATGAGGGATGAGGCTATACATGAATGTATTTTCAAGGACCAAGTGCAAGTTATGTACATGCAAGTATATAGTTATTAGTTTACCTCTGTGGTCTGATAAGAAGCCGCACCAAACTCTGGTCTCTGGAAGTTATAAGTGCTATGAGGAGGCTATTATGATTGTATGGAATTTAATGTCTACATGCTTGGATTGTGTTTTAATCTATTAGCTCCACCTCCAAAGTCCCTTCCATAGCTCCTTTCAGGAATGGCTGTAGTGTAGCCAGGAATGTGGTATCTGCTTTCCTGGATTGTTTCTGGCTGGCCCTAGTCTGTAGGACCTGTCTGACTTTGGACTCAGCTAGTCAGAGGATACAAGTTTGTCTAATATGCTATATGTTTAATGTCTTACACTGATATTTTTTTACCACCTTGCTATTTATTTAACTTTTAAATCAGCTTCATTTACACTGTGAGATGGAGTGAGCTAGGCTAATGGTGAGCACGCACCCCGCTGAAGTGAAGAGCCATCCCAGAGGCCACTGCCCCACAGACTGTGCTCAGTTTGCCCCCATTCACTGTCAGCCAGTTCTGGTTCGATGGTGAGCGGTTGAAGTTATCTTTCAGCTGTGTCGGAAGGGGGGTCTCTGGCTCGTCGCAGTACAGCCCACCCCAGTGCTCATCACAGCTGCGGAGGAAAGCAAATGCAAGGTTCAGCTGGCAAAGGCTCTGCTTAGGGGTTTCATCAGTGCCATGTTATTCCACATTAAAGTGCCATCTTATTCCACACAGAGTCTGTCTGCGTCATTTGCTAGTGCACAACTGGTGTATGGGGGTTTCAAACATCTGCCACTTTTTGTAGTGAATATGAAACAAAAATGACTTTAGGAAGGCCAGTATTTTGTATCATGCAAGCTGCTAATTTAGAGTACACTCTATATTACGTGCCAGCACAGAGTAAAATCAGTCAAATGCATTGTAATTGGATAAATAAACCTAAAAGAATGTGCTAAGCCCAAGAATGTTCTGCTAACATTAAATTTTAAGCAAGTTTCTGTAAAATTTCAGAGGATAGGTACTTTCCTGTTGTTTCTTTATATAGTGCCACCCCCCCCCCCTTTTTTTTTTCTCCTCTGAAAAACCTTCTTATAATGTGTCAAAGATTGGGTAACAACATGGAAATGCGTTCTGCTACTGTGCAGATTTCATCAGGGAGATCATGCCTTGGTACTTCAGTGCTGTCAGGATAGAGAATAACACTATGCCTATTCTGCACCAGACTATATTTCTAGCGAACACAGTCGCGGTGCAATTATACAACCATTCTCCTGTTTCTGTTGCCATTCGTGGCTGGAAAAAAGCAATACATCCATCTGGAAGGTATTTCTCTGTTGCCAGACAGACAAATCTGGAGAGATCTGGCTGTTGTTTGTTAGCTTTGCAGGCTCTATATGGGCTGTTATACAGACGGTTTGAGGATCAAGGCAGTCTGCCTCTGCTGGCAAACGTTATCATGGAGCAAAGAGTCATCATACCGTCAAGCCAATACCAGTCACAAGGCAAAATTTGGCCTTGTGAAGAACTGGCACTTATGCTTCTGCTTAGTGGACATGTCCAGCCCTCAGCCCAGGTCCTCTGCACCCAGTGCCAGGATGAGGGCACAGGGACACAGCATGAAACCTCTCAGGAATAAGGATGATAAGTTCATTAAAATGACGGAGGAGTGGAACGCTACAGTGCTGGGCAGAACAGGGACAAATGGCACTTACATGCAGTTGTCTTGTGTGCACTTCCCATGGCCACTGCACATGTCTATGCAGCCATCTCCAATGTAAACATTATCGATTGCCCATGTTTGCTGCTTATCAAAAGGAGCAGGCTGGTGCCAGCGGAAACGAGTTGCTTGAGACCTTTGGGAGAGAAAGAAAACCAGAATCGTAATATATCTATCTAAGCTGATCTACATTTTGACTGAAAGGAAATGTCACTCTCAAGGCTAGACTAGTCCTGGAAGATTTGTTTGATATCAGCACAACTCAGTGCTGATTCCTGCTTAGTTGTACACTATAAGTGTGGAAAGTGAAAAAGGAACTTCCAGAGAGAGCAAAGCAAGTGAGCTGTGGTTTGTGCAGTGGAGAAGAGGGTAGGAAAAAGGCAGAATGCCCAAAGGGAAGCTCAGACCAGTCACAACCATGTTCCAGCACAAATCCAAACATAAGGGATAGACGGGAGCTGGATCAAGCCAGAATCACTCAAATCCTCCAAGTTTCGCTCTAAGCCTGAGTTTTATTGCTTCAGTCCAAGTCAACAAACTAACCCAAGTTTTCCTTTATGAATTCTCCCAAATACAGTTATGAAAGAGCAGCCACAGGGAGCGGGTTGGCTCCTTGGCAAGATACCACCATTTATATATCTAGAAGGGGCAGGTGAGAGCATCCATTCAGGGCTTGGTGAGTGACTCCGGCTTTGTAGTTTTCTTCCTCCCCTTCATCCAGGGCTTGGCTGGAAATGTTAAGAAATGATGTATGCTGTGATACTGGCTCCTTTCAGTGAGTAATTTTCGTTTGGATGATGAGAGGGGGCTTAATCCCCATTTCGCTGTACAGCGCTAGATGGCAGCATTGAACTTAGCGCAGACTTATTTTGAAACTCAGAGAGAAATTAGAATTATTGTAATCGCTGAAACAAATAAGCAACAAAATCCCCCAAATTCATTCAGTGCAAAAATAGACCTTTTACAGTAAAGTCAATTTTATTCTATGAATTATTTCTTTATAAACACAGTATGTGAGATGAATGAATAACAAGTTTATTCAAAGATAAATGTATGGCTGTGCTCACCAAATAGCATTTTTTTAAGGCAATGCAAAAACTCTGAGGAAATCCTTAAGGAATAAAGACAAGCACCTTTATCTTACTGTGCCTGCTTCTGGTTTGGCGCTTTGCTAACAGTTTATTGAGCTGAGGCTCCTGGGAGAAGCTTTGTATTTGCATTTGCATTTTAAAATCAGCTCTGAGACTAAATTAAAACTAAGTGCTCATCGCCTTCTGCAGGCCGTAGGTTAGATAGCACTCTGGGGTACATGAGTCCTGAAAGGCTACATTAGTATAGGTGCTGTGTGCCAGACCAAGTTATTGACCATGTAGCTTGCACGTCCCTAAAACATACAGGCAAGAACAACTGGAGACGCACACCTGCTGTTACACAGCTTGAAATAATAAAGCAGCATAAAAATTGAATCACATCTAGACTAAAGGGACTATTAACTGCACTGTTCCTTATTCTAAAGCTTAACGTCTCCCTCGCTTGTGAGCTAAGGTTGTAATAACCTCTCTCATGCAATCCCTATCTTCATATCTTTGGGAAATGGTTTTACTTGAACCAATGAATATAGTTATTGGATTGGAAAGATGAGCAATATTTGCCTCAGCAGGACATCAGACTTCTTGTTTTGACCTACACTGCTCAAAAAACTTTTCAGCCTTAAAATCACAGTTATTTACAAACCTGAGTTTATCTCAGGTGGTAGGTTCCTATCAGATCCAAACTAAATTGGTTTGGGACATCAACCCCAGACCTGATTTATCCCATTCAGCCTCTGAAAGCAACACCTCCCCCCCCCCAACCACAAATTTGTAGACTATATACAAGAACTGTTGGGGTAATGGATTGTGCAGACAATATGTAGTGAAGCAGTACAAAAGAGGAAGCAGAGGAGATCGATGCTGGGAACAAGTCCTGAGAAAGTACTATTACTTGAAGTAAAGCACTGCATCAAAGTTGGAGAAGAGTCTAAATATGCCAAACGATTAGTGATAAAACATGGACTTTTCCACTACTAGTTTCAAAGTGTGTGGTAACTGTATAAGCACTCTCAGTGTAATTGCTAAAAGGTGTATGTCTCAGTTTCCTAACTCATGTGCATTAGCTGGCATCTTTCATAACAACCTTTGCCAACAGGCATAGGTTCTGCCTGCACTGTGGCACTTCTCTGCCTGCGGATATCAGCCTATGCCTGTGTGAGGAGGTTGAGCTCAGCAAAAAGAGCAAGGCTGTGGAGCCAAGCTGTGCTGAGAGCCTGGCACCCATGCAACCTGTGTTTGCAAGTCTTTACTTCGGGCTAGCTCTACACTGGCTTTATCACGTATGCCTGATCTAGTTGAAGATGTCCCTGCTCAATGCAGGGGTGTTAGACTAGATGACCTTTGACAGTCCTTTCCAACCCATACTATTCTATGACTGCACAGGGGGCAACCGCAGCTACCACTGTAAAAGAACACAGGAGGAAGGAAACAAACTGAAAGGCTGAGCTACCCAGTTGAACCTAGATGGATCATTTTGATAAACAAAAATCCATCAATTCAGAAGTTTTCAGGGGACAGTAGGAGACCATATGGCAGCACTCCCAGTAGCACTGTCAGTCCCAAACAGCCCCTTTCACTGCAACCTCCCAACAAATCCCACAAATTTTCTCCCATCAGAGATAAAAGAATGTAGGCAAAGGAAGAAGGGGTGAAAATGGGGCTAAGACACACAAAGGATACAAGGAAGGCACAGAAAAACAAGAAATCTGAAAAGTGCTGCATTTAAGACATCAGCTCATAGGCACCAAAAGCAGCACATGGGGCAGTGAGGATATAGCCAGTTCAATTAGCCACCAAAATGACCAGAATTCAGTGAGGATAATGATAACAGGGCAGTTTTTAGAAAGTTCCCCCTGTCCCTGCCCAGGACAAGGTGGACAGGAATTTCCTATCTTTGAATAACTAAGAAAGGTAAATGCACATAATAGCTTTGCAATTTTTATGCAAAGCAGGATGGGGCTGCAGTTGCTTATACTTATTTATTGCTATACATATGGACCAAACAAAAATGGCAAGGTACAATTATTTAAATGCTATAATGCATCATGCATCAATACACAGTTATGCATTTAGATTTATTCTGCAGAAAACCAGAGAGAGATACCTGGTATAGGGTGGCAGAGGCAAAGTAACCCGTGTCCACTTGTTGAAAGTGTCTGAAATGAGAATCCTCTGGAGATGGTACTTGTTGCATTCCACATTAGTTGGAAGACAGTCTCTCAAAATTGGGTGCCAGCTCAGCCCAAGGTCCACTGAATATTCCAGTTCAATAGCTAGGGGTAGAAAAGTGGTTAGTTACTTAATTTAGAGACTTACACCCATAGGTCTACAATAAACTGGTAATCCCAGGCAGCATTAATCACAAGTCGACACTGACAAAATAACCACTCAAATCATTTCAGACCCTTGTATAAAAAAGGTCTGAAGCTCCCTCCTTTGGTGGCAGTGCTGGAAAGTATACTACATGTTGCTGAGCAGGTATAGCTCAAGACAAGAGTGTAGTATATCTGCACATCTACCACCTAACTCAGGGACCACAGGTGCAAAGATGAAGTAATCTGTTAAATCACCAGGATGAAGTCAAGCTGCAGTGTGCAAGAAAGTGATGTGACAGCATCATGACCAGCAACTTGTTTTGTTTTCCAGGCTGAAGGATGAGATTCAGCTGGATGTAATCATAGTGTAAGCCAGAGCAACACTCAAATTCAAGCTTTTGACTCTGTCACAAGATGATTTAGTCACTCTTCCACCCCCCTCCAAACCAGCTCATTTCATTATCCAGCATAAACAATTTTAAATTGAGTTTGTTAGTCAGTAAGCTTGTTTTTCATTCAAACACAGTCTAGCCACATTAAACTAATGTATTCATTTCTCAGCAAAACCCAGCAATTTCATCATTTTGATGTTTATGGATTATAAACTTTAATCATGAAAAATATAGGTTAGTCAAGCTCACTAGATACTTTAAGTTAAACTTTTATGCAGCCATTAAAAAGTAAATAATAATGGGCACAGAACTGTAACTTGAAGTAAATGTTCCAGCTGCCAGGCATTCTGTCTGTGCAAAGCATGGAGCATGACTGCAGTGACAGGGCTGATAAATCTGTGATCTTTTTGATTATTACAGACCCATTTCTTCTACCTGCATGCACAGAGAATGATCATTAATCACCCAATCAGTCCTACTTAATGTCTAAGCACATTAGACCGTGCTATAGGAATAGAAGAACAAGTGGATACAAACAAGAGTGAGTTTTTAATGTTAAATCTCTGTCACCAAAATGAAATGTTTTGCTCATTGTGGCTGGAAGCATGACTAGGTAGTATCCTGCCTAATTTAATACTAAGTTAAGATAACGGTAGGTGTACTAGAAAATGAAGCAAAAAAAGAAGGAACTGTTTCTTTGCCAGTACATAGCTAAGCTGCCAAAACACTTTTCAGTTTGGCAGAGATGATCTTAGGATCAATCCAGTGCATTAACACATGCTACATGATGCAACATATTGTATTCCCTTCTTCATAAAAAAGATCTATACCCCAAACCCCTATGCTAAGAGAATGTCATTTTAGACGTACAAACAAGCATTCAAAAGTGGAGAAGAGCTATTTTTTGTGCATCTTAAAATTCACACAATGAACCACTTTTAAATTTCCATGTGAAGTGTATTGAATGCAGAGCATTTTTTATTTATATATGTATATATATGTGCAGATAAAGCATACTCTGCACTCATATGGTAAAAAAGGTAGGTAATTAAAAATTGCATAATTACGTGTATATGTCTGTGTACACATGTTTGTGCCTGTAGCTGTGCACACATTCATACATGCATACATACGTATATATATACACATGTATTTATTATTCCATGTGGACCATACAAATTTTTGCAGTTGATGCTGACTTAGCATGTGGATTTTTTAATCATACAGGTGCAAGTGAGGTCAGAACTGAGACTTCACTGAAAATGCAAACTCACAAAGCAAGGAACATATGCTGGAAATGCTCAGCTGCTCATCATTAGAACAAGGAAATCACCTGAATCAGTGGATATCATGCAAGGGTAAATGGATTTGATTAAGACAGCTATTAGTCTTTTTCTTAAATGAATTGAACTGCAACTTAAGTACTTGGAGGAAAGTTTAGTTTATCTTAGGCTTCAGACACCTAGAATAAAATAGTCAGTATTCCAATTCCTAACAGAAACATGAAGCTTTCTTTTTAATTTGCATTACGATGAATAATGGAACCACAAAACAAGTGAAATTTTCTGTAGAGGGTGAGGAAGAGCAGGAATTGCTAAGAAGACATTACCGTAACAGGAGTCTGTGACAGAGCAGGATGCAGCAAAATCTATTTGCAAGAAAGAGTCTTCATTCACAACGATGTCAGTGGTGACAACATAGCGGGTGCTAGCTTTCTCAATGAACACTAGAGCATCCCCAGTAGAGCCACAGACTGGCATCTTTGTTCCACCAGGATGGAGCAGCCACTTCCTACTATCCAGTGTGGTGAAATCATCCTCTAACACTGTATTACCTGAGATGTTTCCTCCAATGAGAATCTGAAACATCAGGAAAGGAATTGTTATTGAAAAGATAAAATGTCTAGAAGTCTTCACAAGCATACATGTGACATAGCATCCTGGAGAAGGAAAAGATTTACTGATCTATGCATATATATTCTTCTGGACCCAAATGGACAAATTTACTTTGTAAAGATCTTAGATTATGAGGAAGGGGAATATCTGTTTCCTATAACAGGGTCCTAAAGAAATCTGCTTAGCCATAGAAATCTAAAGTTCAGGGAGGTGAACTCAATCCTGGATGAAGTAAACTGCTCACAAAAATAAATGTTGGTGGGAGCAAAGTTACACTTCATTGTTCCTACTGTCTGTTCAGCTGTCCTGTAATCTGGCACACTACTGTCTGGTTGCATGTGCTGATAGGACTGGGGAAATAGTCTCTGATTTACCATTGACTGTAAGACATCAGCATTTAACTATTCAACAGCAACCAACAGAGAATTAATTTTTCTTTGTTACTCTAAATTCAGTTTCTGATTGTTCCAAACTGATACGACTACATTCAATGAAGATATGGGACTGAAAGAGTGAGGATTTTCTCATTTTTAAATGGAGGGACCGGAAGTAAAATTTTCATAGAATCACAGAATCATAGAATGGTTAGGGTTGGAAAGACCTTCAAACCATCTCATTCGAACCTCCTGCCATGGGCAGGGACACCCCCCACTAAACCATGTCACCCAAGGCTCTGTCCAGCCTAGCCTTGAACACCGCCAGGGATGGAGCATTCACAACTAACTTGGGCAACCCATTCCACTGCCTCACCACCCTCACAGTAAAGAACTTCTTCCTTATATCCAACCTGAACTTCCCCCGTTTAAGTGTTTACCTTTTACCGCTTGTCCTATCACTACAGTTCCTAATGAAGAGTAACCGCATTGTAACCGCATCATTAAACGTGGCTGGAGTTTGGTTTCTGGGTTTATCCTAAGGACATGAACTAACTCCTGTAAAATATTAACTCACAAATATTTAAGCAAGCTGAACTTGGGCAGCCCAATAACACTACTTAGAGCATAATCACTTTAGTAGGGTTTCTTGAGATTTATATTAAGTCACACAAGCAATATAATAATCTTTATGGAAGCAAATCCCAAATATGAAACAAAATTTTGGTTTAAAAATTAGAAGATGGATATTGACTGTCATTTTTCTATAGGTTTTTCTGTTACATTCTACCAAGCCAATTACATGTTTGAATAGATTTTAAGTGAATGTTTTTGAACTCAGACTTGCATGTTGCATGGTAAAGCCTTCTGCAATGTGAACCAGGGGCTCTAGCAATGTATAAAAGACTTTCCTAGCTCCAAAAGGCTAGGAAAATCTTTCATACATGTTCAGGCATGTTCAGAACCCCTCATGGAAACCATGTATTGAAACCACAAGATTAGCAAACAGCAATTGTGCTCTGCTATTTTGCTACATTATTATACTTCTGAAGTATCTTCATGCAAAGCAGTTTTGCTTGGCACAGTGAAATGACATATGCCAACCAAAGGGAAAGAGTAGGACTGAAAACAGTCTCAAGTTGCTTATAAAACCCCCAAACAACCCAGAAGATTCCTTACCTGGTCAATTACCCAGGGACTGTAAAAATGCCCATTCTCAGATGGTTGCCACCAGCGAAGCCGAGTGGAGCTGGAACGGGCCTTCAAGGGAATTTCCAGGGCAATGTATCGTCCCACATTGCTGGAGTTACTGAAGAGGAACTCCTGGAGAAGGCTCCACGTGAGGCCCCCATTGAGTGAATACTGCAGCAGCACAGGCTGGCTCCTGGGGTCTGGCACCCCCTTGCCACATCCCAGTCTCATGAAGAACTGCACAAATCTAACAGGGGGGAGCAATTACTGGAAGGATTTCTTTTCTGGAACACCCTACATGACCAACTAGAGACACCTGGAGTTCACATTTTGTTATGAATTTGCTGAAATGCTTAAATTCAAAACAAGCATCACGGTTTTCCATTGGCATAAACTAGGGGAAATCTGGACAGGAGAACAAAGCAACATTCATTTTCAGGGATCATTTTGTCCATTTACTCAGCCTGGGACATTTGTCTAAATCACACCACATAGATGTGCTGGCTTCCCTGAAGCCAGCCCAAGCCACCCAGGGACACCAGTGCTTTCATCCCCTATTTAATTGGCTTCTCCAAAGCAGCACAATAGACTTGTATCAAACTGTGAAATTCTTCCTGTTAGCTGATGCTCATAAATAGCTCTACTCTGCATTTGGAGTGGAGGGAGCCACTGCTGTAATAATATTTACCTACCGGACTCGCAGGGATATTACAAGTATTTATTCATGTTTGCACAGCTTTTGCACAGCATTAGAGTGTTGTATCTGTTCTAATTATTGTGGCATTATTGCTGCCTGGCTCATGGTTAAACGAAACGGCACAGAAGTTTTGTATCAAAAGTCTTGCTCTGGTTTGCTTTGCAGGTAGATCCACTGGGACTGGAGGCTGCAGAGATCCTGGGCAGACAAAGCTTCAATAAAGCACCAGACCCGCAAGTCAATTAATTCTAGTCCTTGCTGCGACTCACCATTTCTCTTGCTACTATATATAACTTCTTTCGCTATAGACTGTACCTACCTCCATGTCCCAGACATGACATACTGCCTGTGCTGTAAAGGAGCACTGGGGACCCTCATGTATCAGCGTATCAACTGTAATGGATTGGATTCACTGCTGGCAAGTCTTTGTGCCTTCTCAGATTTACTCCAACATTTGCCACATAATTCAAAGGAAATAAACCCAGGTGACCTTGTCTCTGTTGAATCTGCTCTCTGTGGATTGCTATTCTTTTATCTGAATTTTTACTCATATAGTAATAACCACCTCAAATATAGGTAACATCTAGCAGATAAAAAAGTTGTATTAAAATATCTCTCTTCTCATTCCACAGATAATTTGCAAAGGCTCTGCCTATTTTGAAATGGGAAAGCAAAGTTTTCTTGCAGATCTAGTGACACTAAAATGTGTGGATATTCTTCAAAGTCAGAATTGAGAAGGATTTGATCAGTTGTGATACTTAAAATATTCTCTCTATACTTATATTTCATGCTGTGCAGTTTCAATTACTAGTATGTGATGGTGATATAATGTCCCTAGTACTAAATTTTTTAAAATAGAGATTTAATGTGATGGTAGTGGATAGCAGATTGCTGAATCCACTTGATTTTAATCCCCAGGTACCAAGCATGGCTTGCAGTGCTAACAGACACCACTGCTCACCTCTGTACTTCAGAGGATTTCCTCAGAGGAAAAGGGGAAGTTTTAATGTGATTACTGAATCTAGTACCTTTAAAAATATCTATCAATCAGGAATGCTGGTTCTTGTCATTCCTGGCATAAACTCAAACCTTTTGCCAAGTTGTGCAGAGCTCAGCACATCTGTGTCACAGCCAGATCTGTTGTGCTTTGCAGGTGGCCAATAGAGTCAGCCTGGAAATTAAGAAAATCCCACTGCAATTACTTAGGTTGCTAAAGAGCTGTTGCAGTCTGCTTTGCTCTTCAGAGAACACAGTTATTTGTTGATAGGTGGTGTTTTTCATAAGCATAAACAAGAAATTAAATGTATTGCTTTGTTTGCCTTTTACTCAGGCAGAAGCTATTTATCTCCATATAACACCTTGAGGTCAATAGATGCAAATCTAGCTATAGACTATCATGCAGAAGAGATAAATGACGGTTCTTTGAACATAAGCAATAAGGAAAACATGTCATTTAGTCTAATAGAGCAACTTACAAGACCTCTTGTGTCTTTTATTAAACAATCTTTTAATTTTAGAATGGTCTAGGAAATCAAAACAGTGCAGAGAATTGATGTTTGTGTTTACCAAGTCCTGAAAAAGGTTTGCTGTGAGGAATCTTACAAATTACAGGGATCTTTAATATTACACTTCACTGAGGGTTAGCTAACTGCTGATCTAAAAAATATAATGGTTAGAAACTAGGCATCTTTATTGACTATAACACTCCACAACCATCTAAAGCTTCAGTGCTAATGAAGACAAGTCAAAAAGAGGTAAAGTACCTGTTAAAGTGCTTCCCACAGAACTTTAGAGAGGTGTAGGGTGTTTACAGGACATCAGTGGAATAAAGTCCTGGAGAAAACGCAGTCTCTCCAAAGTAATAATACAATGATACAAGCTAAGATACTGAATGCTTAGAAAACAATGCCTATTTGTTAGCATGCACGCAATTAAGATGTGGTTTAATTTATATAAGTAAAAATTTTTTTATCTGGCTTGCTTAGCTTGTCTCACTCATCAAGTATCTGCTCTGCAGGCTGCAATGATCACAGAATCATAGAATAGTTAGGGTTGGAAAGGACCTTAAGATCATCCAGTTCCAACCCCCCTGCCATGGGCAGGGACACCTCCCACTAAACCATGCCACCCAAGGCTCTACAACATTATCTCTAAATACACCATAAATATTCGTTTTTCAGTTGCTGTGCTCAGTGTAGCTGGTGCCAGCCTGATGGGAATTTCTCAGTGAATTATTGGAAATAAATGTGCACAACAAGGGGAAAGTAGGCTTCAGAAATTAAAGAATTATGAGATGATGAATGTAAAAGGTATACTGGCAGCAGAACCTCCTGTTTCAGCCATGGCTTGTAATTTACCACACTGTAAGACAAGCAGAGCATGTGACATGCAATCGATTTCTCATGTTATGCATTTAAGAGATAAACACTTGCACAAGCTACTGAAGGTGTGGCATCAGATCCTGGAGTTCTTCTTCAAGGAAAAAAGTAATACTTAAATGGTTAATCCCATTAAAGTTCAAGTTAGATTTAATTTAAAATGGTAGCAGTGGTTAAAATTGAATATTTGCTAGAGTAAGGACCACAGAATATATCAGCTTGCCTTGACCACAGAAGTGTCACATATGAGTTACTTTTCAGTATATTACTTCTTCAGTGAAATCCTGACAGAACTTTGAAATTATGTTACCTGGCTTGTGACAAATCTAGGTCTCGAGTCATCAGCATACGTAAGCCTTCTTCATTGAAGAATAGGTTGTTTCCTCCAGACATGATACCACATTTCCTTGATGTCTTTCCACCACTCACAAGCAGGAATCTATCCGACTCCAGCTGACCTGAATACACAGTGAATACATATTTATGATTTACTCTAAATGTGCCTTCTGCAAGAGTACTATTTCCAGAGGAAGAAAGCTAAATTAACATCACATGCAGAGTGAAGAAATACCCAGTATTTGTGATGCAATGCATTCTAGAAAACTGCCACGAATCAAACCAAACAAACCCAGAAGAATGAAATCTGGGATCTTAGTCTCCAGTTACTCACAAAGCTTCTACTTTTTGTCATTTTTCTTAAGATACCAACAAAGTATCCAGGTCTATAAAGAAACTTTGACTACCATGTGGTAGCACCCAAGCAAGGGCTGGCAAAGATTAAAATGAACAGCAGCACCTATGAAGGGATGAGTTTGATTCAAAATGTGCTCTTCTTGCCATGCTTTCTAGCAAGGGAAACCTCAAGGTGGTTTTAGAGCTGTGGACATAGATGCTGTGTGTGCTCAGGCAAGCATGAGACTTTGAGTTCCCTCCTGCCAACACCTGTTTAGGGTCTACCATGGCTGCTGAGGAGCAGCCTTCACCACTGAGACACACAGTCTGCTCTAGAACCATATTTGTCATACTAAGGCCACTTATACTTCCCTTGTGAGAAATAAGACAACATTAAAGCCCTCCGCTGTTTGCTTCACTTGCATTCTGTCTGTACTGAAGTCAAACTACCATCATTTTCCTCTAAAATTATTTTCTACATGTAGAGTTTCAGGAAATTCTTTTTCAGTGAACATCTTGTATTCCACAGCATTTGCAGCTTCACCAAGAGTCAGGCACTCCAAACTAGACAGTGATAGCCATGAGACATTCACAAACTGTGCTTGAGAATGAACCTTAAATTGCTTGGTTCATGGGAATACCGCCACAGCATAAATTGTATTCAGAACCATGCAAAGGCGAGGAAGACTTCACTGTTTCATCTGTTGAGCCATGGGTTCCACTAAGATGGACAGGCAGAATTCAAACTCTCCCCCAAAAGTGATACCTTCAAAATCATCCTTAAGGAAGTCAGCATTCTTGGTACTTATTTTGCAGGTTGGCCCAGAGTAGCCAGGGTCACAGATGCACTTTGTGCCATTGATACAGCTGCCATGCCCATTGCACATCTCTTCACACTGCGGGCCGATGTACACGTTGTCAATGGCCCAGGTCACTGGCTGGGATCCAGCAGGGTAAAATCCTTGGTACCATCTGAACCTTGCCAACCTGAAAAGGCATAAAAGGTATGTACTTTAAATAATAGTTCCACCTTTTTTGTACTTTCTATATAAACCATACTATGCATACATGTGGTATTCTTTTTGTTGAAAATTTGACAAATTGCTTAATTCTGGAAACTGACTGCTATATCTAATTCCTTCAGCACCTCATGCGTCATTATAGTGATATTCAACCCAAGGTACTGACAGAAATAAGAATAACATCATTCATTAGTTGTAAAACCAGAACTAAATGGCTGACTTGAAAATGGGATTCTGAATCTAACCACACTTCTCTGTATCGTTCATGGGGAGGATGAATGGATGTGGTCTGACAGATTCCCTTCTGCTTTGGTGTACAGTGTCTGGGGCAAACTGAGTCCCTTTCACCCTCTCCTGGAGAGTGAAATCTTACATGCTGCCACCCTGTCTGCAGTGAGACCACGCAGTGGAGCTGGGATGGGAGGATCTCACCCTCAGTTACATGGAAAGAAAATGTCATCTCCCCTGTCACCAGGTATTCAGCTTACTGTTGGGTAGCTTAATCTTAAAGCAGACTGATATTGCAAGTTGTTAATTTAGACTATATTCTCCTTTGGGTGCTGTGCTGTCATTTTTAATTTGCCTTCTTAGTGTCAAAGCTGCATACAAAGGACTGACTGGGAAGGAGGGAAAACAAATTGAGATGAGGAAAAACATTTGAGAGGCTAATTTTATTCCCAATTGAGAAAATGCTTTGAAGGGGGAAGGAAACCAGTATAGTGAGAAGGGAAAAACACTTAATTGCCTTCCATGTTTTATGTGTTGTGTTAGAGATATCTAAATGCAGCAGGTATTTATCAGCACAGGTAGCTGATGAGCTTTTTCCTCTTGATTTACTAAAAAGGAATTTTTATGAGGGGATTCCAGTGATAAGGGGCAGCTGATGGCTGGGAATGCTACTAAGAGTTTCAAGAAAGGTACCTGGGAACCAGAATCTTGCTGGATGTAAAAACCATTGATTTTAGTGTGCCCTGAGGAGAAGGACACAAGTGTGAGGCTGGAGGTGCTCTAACCTCCTTTTCAAAGGAGATCTCTGCCCCACCCGCTAGATTCATTCCACCCCATGGCACATCAGCTCCTTCCCTCTGGCTTCAGAAGGGTGAAATGTGACTGAAGCAGAGTGAAATACTGGTTTTGCTGGTCAGTAGGGGTTTCTTTATTGGCTCAATAGGCCGTGAGCTTTTCCTTCAGGATGTAACTGGAATACTAATTCTTAGTTAGAGCTGTCTGCTGAGAACATATATGAATTTCCAAAATAACATATGTGGTGGAAATAACTGAAAATGTCTTCATCTTCTTTTAAATATAACCAAAACTCTGGGGATGAAAAGGGCAAGGGCTTTTTTTAGAAATACACAAGCAGTCAGGTTTGGATTTTCTTTTTTTCTTGTTATTCCAGTGAATTTTGGTAGAGAAAATCCCTCTTCAGCCCTCTGGCACAAGAATTTCATGGCACTGAATGCCCCATGGAAGCTGCCCCATGCTGCTGGGTTTGGCTGGCTATCAGCAATTGGCTTCTTTCATTGGGAAAGAAATAGGAGGGAATGGAGGCAAACAGGACAGAAATACTCAGGAACAGAGGACTAAATCAAAACACTTGGAAGGTTTAAATGAGTTAGAAATCTGCATAGGCAAAATTTTCTTTTGAAGGGATGCATTAGTGGTTGTGTAAAGGGTCAAATAGTTGTTTTGGAAAAAAACAGAAGGACAAATGGGCTGCTGCAAGAGATGGTGGCCTATTCCATACTTGAAATGATAACTGACATAAACCAGAAGTTTTGAGTTTAAAATTTAAACATTTCCTTACATAATTAAACATCCAGGCTTTCCCAGTTTGGTTCTCATCTCTTGTATATGTCTTTTCATACTTTCAGAGGCAGATAGGGGGAACACTTGTTTAGTGGAGGGCCCATTGCATGCAGTGGTTTCATAAATACTCTGCCCTATAGTGCATTGCTCCTTTCTTTCATTCCTATGTGCTACAGTTTGACCCTTAATGATATTATCTTGTACATAAACTGAGTTTACCCTATAAGACAGTTTCCCCTGAAAAAATAAACAGTACTGCTTTAAACTTTGAAAAGTTACATCAGATATTATTATGCCTGCTAGCACATCTTGTTTTTCTATACGATGTACCTGCTAACGTCCAATCTGGTTTGTTCCACAAACTTTCTGTTTCTAAGTGACTGCAGCAGTTAATTTCTTAGAATCAGAGAGATTTGCAGCTGCAAGAAACCTTGAATATTTAGATCAGTCCATTTCCTTACACTGAAGTTGAATCAGGCTTATACTAGCTCATATTTTACTGCATTTTATAATGACTCTCAAATTTCATGCAAGAATATCCATGATGAATTCAAATAGCTAATGCACTGCAGTAAAGAACATTCAAAACTCTTCAAGGATAGCCAATTGTCCATTAATTTTGCCATGAAATAAACTTCCATGAAAAAGTCACCAATCAGAAGATATATGGAAAAATTAGAACATAATATGTGGTCATTTTACATTAACATCAGGCACAACACAGTTTTGGGAATCGCCTGAACAATAACAACACTCAGGACAAAAATAGAGAAAAAATGGTCACCTGGTTTGCTCTGGTGCTGCAGGTCTTTTGCACTGCTCTTGTGCTTGAGAGAGCATTTTGGATGGAAAACAGAAATGAAAGCAAACCAACAAGTAGCTGGGCAGGAATAAGAGCTGGACACTTACCCACAGAGATGCAGCTTTCCAAAGTGAATGACCTCCCTTCTCCAGCCCTGGGTGGTGCCTGCATAGTAAGTGCTACTTGTGTGATGCTCAGTGGAGCACAGGGAGCTGAGGTGGCTGCTGCTGCTGTAGCACAAGGGGAGCAGCAGGTGCCAGGTTGCCCCGAGGTCTCGTGAGAACTCCAGTTTCACCGGGTCAGCAGAGGAGCTATCAGTGGTGCAGCCGATATTGATCTGGGGGCCAAGACATGAAATGTAGAAGATGACATAGGGCAGGCTGTGGGGCTCTTAGTCTTAGTCAGCCTCCCCAGTTTGTCACAGTATTTATTTAGCCCAGGAAAATGGTGGTTTGGGAACTCATTTAACAACTGGGATGATGCATTCAAGACATGCACATGAACGTGAACTCTTGCATACTGCCCTACCTGTCCATGGGCATATCGCCCTCTGGCATATCACAAAATGAACGAGATTCCCAACTACTCCTATTAAGATATAACAGTGAAATTAACTAGACAAAATCCAAAAGGAGAGCTGCTAACATTGCTGGAGCAAATGCACCAGCTCTTGCAGTCTTCTGGCAGGTTCTGGAGTAATCACAGCACCAAAACAATGTACATTTTTTAAACCCAGAAATACTAAGCCAAAATGTGCAAACATTAACTTTTTGTTAAATTGCTGAGCTGTACTATGGTTGCCTTTTATGCCACACTTCCAAAAAAAAGCCTCCTTGTGCCGCATAGTGTGTGCTGTATCATTTCAATATGTTCTTCAGCTTTCCTACTCACTATACAGCACTAGAAGAGTTTTATAGCTGGACTGGATTTAGATTCAATGTCATACCAAAACATAGTTTGGCAGGGTCAAATTCTTCAGGGTGTTCATACAAGATTCCCAGTGTAAAGAACAGTAGAAAAGGTAGAAACCTTACATAACAACAGTTCTACTACTGGGAAAAACCCCCCAAAATGATATTTTGTACAGAATCTGAGACCTCTTCATGCATGCATTCAGTGCAGATCAGTCCTTCAGACTGATATAAAGATGTTCATTTAGTTTCAAATTGCTTATACAAAAGAGGAATTAGCTCCCTTACAGAATGACCCTGTTATGTAAAATAAGATGTACCATGCAATAAATAAAAGCCATTGCTGATGAAATACAAAGTCTGTACAAAAATTATGAAACATTTAGGGGTTTTACATATCTTTGTATTGGCAAATCAGTGTGTTTCTAACATGCTTCTCTGTAACGAAAATCTAAGCATTTCTAAACCCCAGTAATACTTAGAAGTACGCATGAATGTTTTAGATGCACCCTACATCATATTTCCTTCATCACTCTTTAGCGCACATAAATCTCATCAACCTGCAGTTGAATAAAAGGGCTATCTACTCATCTGGAAGCTTAGAGAGGTGCTTGAACCAATATAGGTTTTGACTCTTGAGACACAGAGAGAAACTCTACTGCATTATGCATAACTTCTTAATTTATACTAATGTCCTCAAAAATGTGAGCTGAAAACAACGTTATTACCACTTATGGAAGTAAGCATGTAGATTTTATGAGGTTAATGCTCTGAAGACTCACAAATATCTTAAAGTGACCTGAAACATTTTTGTTCTACAGGCTGTAACCTACACTTTAAAACAAAAAGTGGTTTGCATTCAGTAATTTATGGATTAGATGCATGACAAACTGAAGTGTGCAAGAGTACACAGCTGAACCTAGTTTTCTTGGAAAAGCCTTAGTATCATTCTAGTAGTTGTTCATAAACTGGTATCATTTGATGTTTAATGTTAAAGCATGCTATGTCTTTGTTGAAACCAGCCTTGTAATCGCAGCATGGCTATATACATGAAAGAGTCTTTCACAATTTCTTAATGACAGTACAATGACCTCTCTAAATTAATACATACTGGGTGGAATGGTTAATCCTATCAGAAGCCGCCCTAGCCAATGCACAGTTTGGATTTAGACTATGAACCAGAAGACTATGCATTGTCATTGGGGTACCTGTTAACAGTAACTATACATGAAGCACAAAAAATATGCTCCTTATTCATGAGCTTTAGATAACCCCCTAAGACGGCATGAATTCAGGTCATTGTAGCCAAGGAACAGCTTCCTCTAATGCATCTATGAAAGCATGGGTAGGAGAAAATAGAAAACAGAGCCTTGGCTCTGAGAAAGTGCAGTTAATCCAGCAGGTAGGAGAAATTAATTTCTAGTGCCACAGATGAAGTCCATAGCTCTCCACTGGGTCAGGTTGTGGAAATGCTGCATACTTAAAATAACAGGCATGGACAAAGTAGTAGTTTAGGCAAGGAAGTAGAAGACTTTGAGGGAGAAATTTCCCTTATCTCTGTGTTAAAAAGCGTCATGATACACCCACATGAGAGAAAGTAACACTAACGCAGTTAAGGCAAAATTACACAGGCTTCTCTACTTGGCAATCATAACAGCTGAGCAAGTACACCAAAAAGAGAACCTGGAAGAACATAACTCTCTAAGCAAAAGGCAAAATAACTTTCTGAGAGCAAGTACCTCAAATTGGATTATAGTGTTTTCATTTACACTCAGGTCCCTTGTTGTGATGGAGTGTTCCCCAACTTCATTTGAAACAAAAACCATAGCCGAATCTTCTTCCCTGTAAGAAAAACAAAGGAATACTTTAGATTCAGTTTATTACATTGTCACTTCTTTCTAATTTATTGCTGAGAGTTGCTTACGGAGCTCCTTTAGATGAATATGGGCAATAAAGCCCAATATTTCCACCAGGATAGAAAAACCAATTGTCCTCTTTGGGACCAAAGTCAAATGTATCCAAAAGGATCACAGGATTCTTTAGGTTATTTCCATCAATAATGAAGTCATCAATAATCCAGATTTCTTCTTTTTTGCCTACAAAGAAAAAGAGAACATTCCTATTAAGACCTACTACTACTACCGTTAGAAAGCAGAACAGTAAGCAGGATTTATGGATTACGAGGAAAAAAGGGTGCTAAAAGCGTGGCTTCAGTATTTTTATTTTCCATGAAAATGGACGTGGAAGATGGAAAATATTCATTTTCCATTAAAATAATTCCCATACTGCTCTGCAGCCTGACCCTACAGAATTAGCTTTTATTCCTCTAAAATTTTTAGAAGTCACATCAACTGGAAGAGTCAAAACCCTGTGTTGAATGATTATCTTCTGTTTAAAGCACATTTAATTTTGAAACTCTAGCACCAATGTATTCTTTCATTAAGAATCACCTACAAGAGCCTTTGCTGTAGAGCCCAAGCAGTCTGAAAGGATGATTTCATCATGTACATTTTTCCTTGCACTTAGCAGTTTGTATTTGCTGGCAAGAGCTCATTGAGAGAGAAGGAAATTCTGAGTCACCTTCTCTCCAATGGATTATGGATTCAGATATGTTGGAAAACTGGTGCTTTCAAACTGAAGAAGAAGGATTAGATTGCCAGATCTTTTGTGTAACTGTGTTTTTCATCTATCTAAAAGCCTTTGTCTTCATCAAAGAAAGTCAAAAGGTTTCTTTTAAGTAAAATTCTTACATAAGGGTAGCATCCACAAGAATAGTTTAGTCAAGGGTTTTAGGCAGAATCCATTAGAAAGATGAACTAGAACTAGATTCTTAGAACCAGATTTGAATTCATTAGAGGTGTTCTAGGAATACATGACTGCTGTTCCATTGTGTCTAAACGATCGCTGGGATTCTTCAGAGCCCTTAACAGTCAACTCCTGCTAAGAGATGTGCTCAGAGTAACTGAGAGCACAGGAGAGCTTTCTTCAGCTTAATCAGGAGGAATGAGCTGTGTTCCTCTTGTGGTTTTCTACAGTTCTTTACAATTTAATCAAAAGATTAACTGCTTGCTACATACTCTTTCTAAATAGGTTTTTAATGCCTAGTTAATTCTGAGCAAGGTAGGCCAGGTTTCAGTTTACACTTGGGGCACTTTTGTATAATTGGAGCATTCTGATGGGGCCTCAGTGTAAATGAGAATCAGGTCCATTAAAAATAATGAGAAGAACCTGACTGAAGTTAACAATCAGTGTTGCTTGATCTCCCAGGCCCTCCAGGACCAAAGCTGGTGGTAGCCTTCTGCATACAGTTAAGGGGTGTTAGGTTAAGGTATGTTCACTTTAAAGCATACAGCAGCAGGAGTTATAAGAACAATAAACATAATCCTGTGATAGTTTTAGTTGACAGAATGAAAATCTAAGAAAACATGAATTAAAGGCTTCTATTACTGTTGAGTTCAAAAATCTAGCCTCTTACAGACGCTAAGTTGTGCAAGTGTGGACCTGGAGTCCCACGGCTGTCTCTTCCTTACCGTTGTTGTAAGGTTGCCAGAGCCTGAACCTTGTTGCATTGCTTTGGGCTGCATAGGGCAGAGGAACGTTAATAAAGAGGACATCTGTGGTCTGTGTGAAGTAAAACTCATCTATCAGGTGCCAAATGATGCCACCGTTGACAGAATATTGCAGCAGGATGGAATGAGACCTCTCGGGGGTGCCTAGAGCAGAAAGGACATACATTTACGGTCATTATAATACAGATTTAAAAATTACTGGCTCAAAAGCAGTTCTTCAAGTGTAAGTACAATTAGGTTACTCTGACATCTATTAGAGTACGGACTTTCTTTAAGAACAACTTAAGCTGTTGAGATGTTATATGGGTATTGTACATCATATCCTCCTGTGCTTCCCCTTTTTTGCCTGCAAAATGATAATGAATTAAGGGCTAAATTTACATTGCTGTTCACAATATGTACGGTCACAGTTAATTACTTAGATAAGAACCTATCTCCGTGCAAGAATTTTTTAAATTAGAACAAATTAGCTCCTTCTACCACAGGCATTTTTTAGTAATTCAATATTTATTTGCTTATTTTTCTCAGGTACCAAACATTTTCATCACCATCTGTAGCTCCCACTGATAAAAACACAGTGCTGTCCTCACAAATTTGTGATCTATGGCTCTGACTGCAGACATCAATATGAGCCTATTCATGCCCAGAAATCCTATAATTGATGGAAAGCACTGAAGATCTTAAATAGCATGTTTTAATGATAACAACAAAGAGGTAATATTCTGTGCTTTAAGCTGGGCCTAAAAATCAGTGGTGGAACTGAAAGTACAATTTTCATTTTCTGACTGCTAGTTCCTTCTTTTTTTACTTCAAGCCTCAAAGAGTCAATAAAGGCTCTTTACAGCCCAGGCTATGAACAGACACCGATTAGAGCCCAGCACTTGCACTTGATGCTGGTTACACTGTACAAGCTTAGTCCCCAGTGCACGTCTGGCCTGTGCCTGACTTGCTCACCAGGAACATCTGTCTGACTGACAGTATCTGTGGGCTGAGTTCTCAGACAAATTTGCACTCCCCATTCCCTTCATAGTGTGGCCCAGTGATGGCACATCCCCAAAATTCAGTCTGAGGGCAGCAAAAAGACTAAGGGACAGTTTCTTCATCCTTGCGTTACTTTTCGCTATTCTGTGCAAATTTCCTTGCATTACTGTGCAAATTTTTCCCATGTTCTGTTCTTAAATTAACTAAATTTGCTGAAGCTAGCATGCCTGATGTGCATGCTCCTGCTCCACTCTGCTCCAGTGCAGTGTCTCTTTAACCAGCATGAGTGGAACACAGCAGGGAGGAGATTTTTGTAGTCAGGAGCTGATTTCAGTTTATCTGTGGCAATTAACAGTAAACAACACATTGGTCTTAATGCTTACAGATGAGAGATGTGCCCGACTGTATTACTTTGCGTTCAGTATTAGAGAGCTTGTTTGAACTAAGTCCTGGATCCAGGCCTAGGGCTAGTCTTTAATGAGAAAAGATTTCTCATGGAGTTACACTGCTTTACCTCTTGTGGACAAAGTGTCAAAATCCAGCCTTGAGCCTCTGGCTATTGCTGCCTTTCAGAATGATACTTTTTAATCATTGTATTTTTTGAATATTTTGGCACGCATTATGTGTAGAAATGTTTCCAAGGCATAGTTTAATTTTTTGAAAAAAAGAAGTCTTCACAAAGATTTTACTTTTAAACATGAACTATTTGACATATTATTGTTTTGGGGAATGTTATGGTTTTCAGTGTTATTGTTTTCTCTCTTTTCTGTAAAGTACTTAACAATGGTAACAGATAGCCAAATATATACGATTTAATGTCAACTAAAGGGAATCAAACTTAATTGAGGAAGAGCTACATTTTTACTTGCCAGACAAAGATTTTCTAAGAAGAAAGAGGTGTTTCAAAACTATTTTTTTGCTGTCCTTTGGCAAATGATGAGTTAGTTAAGATCCAGTCCCAGAGTGCTGAGCTTCCTGCAAAAGCTATGGACACCTTTCACCTTCCACCAAAGGGAGAGGAGTTTTGTCTGTTGAGACTTCAAACTGGAAGCACCAGTTCTACAAGTAATGATGGGAAACACTTCTGAAATAACACAGGAATAACTCAAACCCTCACCCACGTTAGTGCTTCTTCACCGTGTCACACCTGACTTGGATAAAAGTATTTTGCAAAGCCAGAATGGCAGAGGCTTGGGGCAGGGTGAGACTGAATCATTGGTTTGAAAATACTTGCACTAGGGAAACTGTCTTGTTACACCAACAGGTAAAGTTGGCTTGCAAAGTCTGACTATTCTTCATATACTTTTGAATAGGATTATAGAGTTTTAATCATGTTAATTACAATGCAAAGAGTGGTGGTCAATGGCTCAATGTCCAGCTAGACGAGTACTGAGTGGTGTCCCTCGAGGATCAGTGCTGCGACCGGTCTTGTTCAACATCCTTGTCAGTGACATGGACAGTGGGATTGAGTGAGCCCTCAGCAAGTTTGCCAATGACACCAAGCTGTGTGAGGTGGGCTGATGCCAACCTGATGAAGTTTAACCATGCCAAGTGCAAGGTCCTACACCTGGGTCAGAGCAATC